>JAJOOF010002813.1:0-34560 GCA_029582545.1 Solanum lignicaule
GTAAATCAAGTAAGAGAATACATACCAAAATTAGCAGAAAATTTAAAACCATTACAACAAAAATTAAAGAAAGATATAGAATATCAGTTTGATAAAAAGGACCAAATACAAATACAAAAGGTAAAACTATTATGTAAAAACCTACCTAAACTGTATTTTCCGGATGAAAACAAAAAAATTACCTATATAGTAGAATCAGATGTCAGTGAAAAGAGTTATGGAGGAGTCTTAAAATACAGGTATGATAAAGATAAAATAGAACATCATTGTAGATACTATTCAGGAACATTTAATAATACAGAAAAAAATGGGAAATAAATAGGAAAGAATTATATTCAGTATATAAATGTTTATTATCATTTGAATCATATATTGTATATAACAAATTTATTATAAGAACAGATAATACACAAGTAAAATGGTGGCTAACAAGAAAAATACAGGATTCAGTAACTACAAAAGAAATGAGAAGATTGGTATTAAATATATTAAATTTTACATTTACTATTGAAGTAATAAAAATTGATAAGAATGTTATTGCAGATTACTTATCAAGACGAAGCTACTCAAACTGAGAAAGAAAATACAATTGAAGAGATACTCAAAGTCATTACTACACTTTGT
Organism: Solanum lignicaule; assembly: GCA_029582545.1. Classification (NCBI taxonomy): domain Eukaryota; kingdom Viridiplantae; phylum Streptophyta; class Magnoliopsida; order Solanales; family Solanaceae; genus Solanum; species Solanum lignicaule. Next base: position 625 of record JAJOOF010002813.1, read on the forward strand.
ATAAAAGTGGATAGTATGGACAATGAGATACAAAAGCTAAAGGCTAATGAAGATAATCTAAAGTCTAAAGCTAGTACAAGTCAGCAGCATGACTATAAAAATGCGGAGCTAAGTCAATCGGAAGACTTCAAAAATCCAGAGCTAAAAGGTGACGTTGGGAAACACCTTAAAACCCATAATGTTTATTTAAATACAGCTGCAGGTACAAGGAAACCAGTTATTGAAAAACAACGAAATGCAAATCTATATCAGTTATTTGAAAAACCATTTACACAAAAAGCAAAAAACCCATTAACCATAGAACCACAAACTTCGACGTATGCAGATGGTCTACAACATGAGAAAAAGGTATATAACCACATCACAAGGACATACATCGAAAATATACACAAAATACAGACTTACCTAAATCTCAATCCCAGATCTACCACTACAAAAGATCCAAACCAAGACTATATAACCCAGAAATTACAAGGATACAACAAGCTAATAGCACAACCAAAAACCAATGCTAACTTAGTTAAAACATGTTATAATTATGGATTAATAAGTACTGCATATACCTACGATGGAGAAGAACTAAGTGGCATACCAGAATTATACAAAGCATTTATTATATACAAAAGAGTAACCAAAGGGAATTTATTTTATGTGAAATTCTATACAGCAACAACAGAAATATTACATGAGGAGATAAAACCTCCGATTCAAGTTGTAAAGATAGGCCTGACCAAAGATATGATAATACCAGAAGATATTGAAGAACAACCAGAAATACAGAAAATTGAGACACCCAATTTTTATGCCAATTAAAGAATAATTGATATATCGACTATAATACAAGAACTAGCTAACAATTATTTGAATGGAAATGCTATATGGAGCTACTATTCCAGAGATCAATTAATGATTTATGCCAACTCAAGGGAGCTAAGGAAATCAGATATGGATGAAGTCCAAAAATGGATTTTATCATTATTAAAACCAAAAGAAAGACCTACAACAAGAGCATTAAAGGCAGGATTTATTTCGTCAGAACTATTAACCAGATATTGCAAGCTAATTGGACACAAATACCCTGACCATATATGTTCAAAATGTAATGGAGAAGACAATGTGATTCCAGACGTCCAGCTGGAATAAAGACAAAGAGATAAGAAGATAAAGATAAAGCAGAAAACGACAAAGGAAAAAAGATAGAGACGGAAGACTGGAAGATAAGAAGATAAGAAAGAAAAAAGAGATTGGCCGACAAAGCCAAAAGTAAACAGTATAATGTGTACAGTACTATGTAAGAAAGTCGTAAAGTAGGGGCGCATTATTGTAAAAAGATAGATAGGAGCATTATTAGCTATAGTGTGTGCATTATTGTAATAGCTATAGTGTAGAATTTCCTTTCTATATAAAGGAATGTATATGTGATATTAGAGGCAAGCCTTTAATAAACGAAGCAAGTTTTCATAAAAATACTCTCAAATACTACTTAAGATATTCATACTTAATAGATAATGGAGCAACCTTCAGATATCATGGACAAGCAAGAGGCAAAGGTATATTGTTCAATAAATATGCAGAACTAAGTTCATATATTCCTGAATATCAGATATATGATTGAATAAGTTTATATTAGTTATTATGTATTAGAATTATTTGAATCATGATTTCTAGTTTATTAGCACACTGGAAACAAAGAGAAAACTTCTATACTATGCCATCCTAATGTTGAAATCAGTAGGCGAGGAAGCCGTGATAGGGGAGTAAACAAAGTTGAGGCGCTGACAAGAAGGAAGTATCTGCTAAAGTACGATGCTAGTAGTGACAGGAGAACATGATAAACAGATAATCTAGTTCATAATGATCTAATATGAATTTAATCAGTTATGAATATGGTAGGAAGGAATAATTGAAAAAACAACTGCATAACAAAGAACATGAATACATATTTACATGATGAAATGATAAAAAACTACGAAACTTTAATCCTATATATACTTAAAGGTATAGAAATAATTGAATTAAGGAGAATAATATGGGGAAAAATATTTAATGATAACGAATCAGAAGATATATTAAACCAACAATGGTTTGAAATAGACCTACATGATCTATATTTAGACCCCGAAATATATGATATAGAAATAGAAGATTCAGATTAAAATGAACTACGAATATTTACAATATTGGACAGAATCTATGGAAAATATAAAACTATTAGAACAATTAATGGAGAATAATTTATATATGTATCTAAGAACCCAAGATATGTTATACCTAGAATACATCATAAATAATATTAAAGAAATATCAAGATTAAAATACTTAGCCAAAGAATATTACAATAAAATCTTTAGCGAAAATTAATATTAAAACAATTACAAAAATGATGAATTCCGCACCCCTTTTCATTATTGTTACACAATGTTGCCCTCCGGAGCCGTCCATATGAGTCCTGTACATAGGTTTCCTGATCATTCAGGTGGAATAAATTTAAGAGGAAAAAAATTAAAAGAACTTCTAGAAGAATCATCTTTCCATGAATCAACATGTAGTCCTTCTTACATGCATCACATGCTTTGTTTTCATATTCCAAGTCCTCACTATACAAAGTATGGTTCCCCAATAATTTCTAAATCCCACAAAGTAGATAAAAATATCAACTAGAAGATTAAGTTTTGAAAAAATAATACTAATATAAACAATAGATGAAATGGTAGACAAGGTGTAAGTTTTTTATCGTGGGTCGCCCATGTGGACCGACCCAACCCGATCTGATCCGACCCAACCTGAAGTTGTTTTCTTTAAAATGGATAAGTGATAGTTTTAAAAAGGGGTGGAGACAATTACATAGTAACTGCTCCAAAGTAAACAATCCTTTTTTTAAATATAAGTTTTACGCTCTTCAGAAAAAAAATTGAGAAAGAAAAAACAACAACAGAAACTCAACAAAAGGTAACATTTTCTTCTAAGACAAAGAGACATCCAAAAAAAAGGGGCATTTAGTTTGTGAAGCACAATCTTTGTTTCCTAGTGATACAAAAAAGGATTTGGAGCAAGTCATTCGATTCGTGAAATTCATTCCACTGCAAACAATCAAAGGTACACAAATCTCTTACCAAAATATTGTTTAAATCATTCATTGATATCAAAGTCATCGTTAATTGCTCAATGATTATGTAGTATCTCTTGAAATTATGTACTGATTGTGTGTTATAAAAAAAATCTTGTGTCAAGAACATTTATATGAAAATTAATATTTTTTTATGAAACTATGGTTAATTCGAACTCATCTGTTAAACAAATTGGTTTTGATTTCTAATCTAATAACATACCTTCGATTCTTCAACTTAGTGTTCTGACGATTACGTGTTTGTTTTTTTTTGTTGGGGAAACAAACAAAGATGGTCAGTTTTTTTTGTTTTGGATAGAGAATAAAGTTTTTTTTTCTCTATCATTATACTCTTCAGATGAAGCATTTTTTTGTTGTTGTTTTTAGATTTATTTTTTTTATCTAAATATAAGATGAAAAGTTGAATAAAATTAGAGTTGTGAAGTGAAAAGGAGTGTTATGGATTTTAAATGACCTTGTACTATTTTTTTGTTGAGTTTTTGCACTTTGTTAGTTGGAAAAGGTCAAAGAAAGAGAAAAAAATAATAAATACAATGTCCTTTTAGAATAAGGATACTAGTACACATGTATTTACTAGTAGTACTACGGAAGCCTTAAATTTAAGAAAAAGCAGGTTGTCTTCCTTTCCCTAGATATTTATAGTCATTTAAAAATATTCTTTTGTCATCTGATGTGACATCCATTCCTATTTACTTAAGATAGTAATTATTGTTCTTCTACAATGGATAGGAATTGAAAAAATAAAAAAAGTTTTCTTATTCAAGACATGTGAAATTTATGTAATAATTTTTTTTTTTTTTTGGATCTAGTCAAAACCTTTTGAGTGATAGACTTTGTATTTATTTATTTTTCACAACCATATGCTGATATTTGAGTTTATACATTATGGTTTAGAAAAAAGATTTATTTGGTCTTGATAAATTCGTTTAGTCTTTGAATTCCTTAAAAAAAAAAAATTGTCTTCTACAAATAATACTGACATATGTTGTCACAGTGATGGTATACTCATTCTTATTGTTTCCTTGTTCCTATTCCAGACATGGTTGAATAGGAACAAACTCGAATTACTCCAAGTGAGAGTTCTCAAAGTCGAGCAAAAGGACAAGGTAGTAGAGCAAGTCGTTGTAAGACATATTTTTGAGGGTGTGAAATAATACAAATTGGTGTCCCAAGGGGCACATAATCTGTCGAAGAATCAAAGGGTCATTCGAAGGGAAAAAGAGAAAAAATTTAAAGAATTTCAGTCTTTGAAAATGTCCCCTAATATTTCAGCATGTGATTTTATTCACCTTTTTGAAATAAAATGGGCTGAACTGACAGATTATAAGGAAATTTCAGATTGGAGAGCCTTCGCTTATTTAACTGATGCTCTTCGTGAACCTTGGAGGTAGTAAATTGACTAATGATTATCATGACATTTGGCTCAATCATCCTTTTAGGGTGTATATTTGTTTTCTTGAAGACTTGTGAGAGAATTTTAGTCTTTGAGTTACTTGTAATTATTTATTGCTTTTTTGTTTTTCAAGATATGAATTATGTAGTTTGTTTTTTCTCAATTTATGTTATTAGACTTAAAAATACTTATTATGAAAGTCTTCAATATATTAATGTACACATTAAGAAGTTAGTTTCAAATTTTGGTTAAATATTTAGTTCGTAGATGATGATTGGATGCTTACGTGTCTTTTCGATTTTACATTAAATATGAAACCTTTATGAGAATTGATGTGTATGTCACATGCATAATTGATTAAAAATTCTTGCCTTACTATATCTCAATAACATACATGGCATCAAAAAGTATCATTGCTGACTTAAACAAAGGTGAAAAACTTAACGGTGACAATTACGACATTTGGAGTCATAAAATATGGTATGTACTAGAAGAGAAAAATGCTCTAGAAGGTATAAATCATGGTTTGAATCAACCAGCAGAGACTAATTCTGCACAACACAGAAGGGATCTTGAAGCTTACAAAGCTGGGAAAAAAGCTAATTCCATTGAACATGGAATAATAGTTAGTTCTGTGGTTGATGACCTCATACATAAATGTGAGGAATTCCCTACTGCTCATGCTATGAGGGCACATCTATGAGGAAAGTATGGCGGTACGTCTGTAACCCGCCTTCGTTAGTTGACTATCAAATTTGACACTTACGAAAAGCGTCATGATCAGAATATCAAACAACACCTTAAGGTGATGTCAAACATGATAGCTCAACTCAAGAGTGTTGGCCATGTTCTTTCAGATGAGCAACAAGTTCAAGTAGTGATTCGGTCTCTTCCCAATAATTGGAACATTTGAAGGTTAACTTGACCCATAGTGATAGCATCAAAACTTTTCTCATGTTGCACGCCATGTTGAACTTGAAGATAAGCGCCTTGGTGCTGCTAAAGCTGCTTCTAATGCCTTTGTGGCAGAGTCAAGAACAAAATCTCCAGGCTTCAAGCGCAAGAAAAATTTGAAAAGAAATGGGAAAGAAAAAAATAATGGACAAGGACCTTCTAAGAAAAAGAAGAAGTTGAATTCCAAGAAAGGAAAATGGTTTTTCAAGAAGAGAGACAAGAGAAAAATGAAGTGCTACAATTGCCAAATATTGGGGCATTTTTCTCATGAATGTACTGAGCCGAAAAAGGTAGCATTTCTAAACATATCTCTAAGTGCTACATATGTTTCTAGAACTTCCTTATTAACTGAATCTTATCCTATGTAGATTGTAGACTCAGGATTCACAAACCACGTGAGTCGAGATCGAGAAGCGTTTGTAGAGTTGTCGGGTTTTATCTAAATCAAGGGGGATCTACGTGGGAAATAATGCGAAACTAGAAGTTAAAGGGATATACACTTGCAAAGAGGACTTGCGTGGTGGCCGTTCTTTGATGTTGCATGACATCCTATATGCTTGAGAGATTCGATGAAACTTAGTATTTGTGTCTATTGTATTGGACATTGGTTTTGAATTGTTTTTTAGTCATAATGGTGTTAGAATAACTCTAGATAATTTTTTATATGGTTTTGGACTTCGTTATGACCTTTTTACCGTATTAGATTGTAATCCTTTAACTTATGGCTATTATGTTGACCGTTGCATAATGACATGTTATTCAAGTAACAATGATATTGTTGTTATTACATGACATGCAAGATTAGGTCACATAGGGCAAGAACGAATGAATAGGTTGGAAAAAGAAGGACATTTAGGTTCTTTAACCAAAATTGATATGTCAACTTGTGAAAATTGTCTTGCTGGAAAGAATACGTGTAAACCATTTGGGAAGGCTAAAAGAGCTAAGTTTCCACTTCAGTTAATTCATTCTGATATTTATGGTCCAATGAATGTGAAGGCAAGGTCTGGTGCTACATACTACATTACATTTATTAATCATTTCACACGCTTTGGTTATGTCTATTTGATTTCTCATAAATCTGAAGCACTTGAGTGCTTTAAAAGATATATGAATGAAGTTGAAAATAAATTAGATAAAAGCATAAAGGCTTTAAGAACTGACCGAGGGCGTGAATATTTTTCAAAACAATTTGAAGAATTATGTGTTGAAAATGCTATAATCAGATAGTTAACTACTCCTTATACATTCAACAAAATGGTATAGCTGAAAGAAAGAATAGAACATTATTGGACATGACAAGATCAATGATGGCGCGGATAAATTTGTCTATCTCTTTTTGGGGAGATGCATTATAATTGTTTGCGGCTTACATATTGAACAACGTGCCTTCTAAATCAGTTTCTTCCACTCCTTATGCACTTTTGACTGGTCATAAAACAAACCTGAATGATTTACGACCGTGGGGTTATGCAACATATATTAAAGATTGCTTTGGTGAGTTTGGTAAACTAAGTCCAAAAGGAAAGAAATGTATCCTTATAAGTTACTCTGAATGCTCCAAAGGGTATGTGTTCATCGATGAACTGGAGGATGGAAGTATTACTGAAATTGTATCATGAGATGTCAGATTTTTGGAAAATAATTTTCCCAAAAAGGATGAAATAGATGAAGTTGAGCCTCTATACAAAATGTTGAATTCAGAAAATCAAGTAATGTTGCAACAAATACTTGATAATTCAATGTATCAAGAAATGATTCCTTATCCAAGTGGGAGTTATGAATCCCAAAATCTTATAGAAGAATCTAAACTTCAAATACGTAAGAGTACAAGAAAAGGTGTACCTAAATTATCTTATGAGATTGAGGATTATGTTTTCTTGGTATCTCCTACAGAATTGGATGAACCTAATTTTATGACTGAGGCCTTATTGATCCCAAAAAAAGATGAATGATTAAAAGCGATGAAAGAAGAATTAGAGTCCATGAAAAACAATAAAGTATGGGATCTAGTTAACCTTCCTAAGGAATGTAAAGTTATTGGGAATAAATGGATTCTCAAAGTTAAACGCAAATTGGATGGGTCGATAGAAAGACAGAAAGCACGATTGATGGCAAGCGATTTTACTCAAGAAGTTGGAATAGACTATGAGGAAACTTTTTCGCCAGTTGTGAAGTTTACCTACATACGATTACTTTTAGATATTGTTGCACGTTTTGATCTAGAATTACACCAAATGGATGTGAAGAACGGGGAAATCTACTTGGAACAACCAGTAGGTTTTGTTATTAAAGGCCAAGAAAAGAAAGCTTGTAGATTGAAAAGATCAATTTATGGCCTAAAGCAATCTTCAATGCAATGGTACCTGAGATTTCATAAAGAGGTGATGTCATTTGATTTCACCATGATCGATGAAGACCATTGTATCTATGTGAAAAAGTCCAGTGTAAATTTTGTAATTCTTTCTCTTTATGTAGATGATATTTTATTAGCTAGAAATAATTTGTAGTATGTGAAAACTGTCAAATCATGGCTTTCAAAATCATTTTATATGAAACATATGGGTGAAGCAGACTATACATTGGGTGTTAAGATCCAAAGAGATTGTTCCAAGAATTTTTTGAGTTTATCTCAAGAAACTTATATAAAGAAAATATTGGAACATTTTCGAATGATTAGTTGCAAATCCATGGATACTCCAGTAGCAAAGGGTGAAACTTTAAGCCTTGAAATGTGTCCAAATATTGAAAAAGAAAAGGAAGACATGTCTCGAGTTCCTTATTCTAGTGTTGTTGGGAGTTTGATGTATGCTATGATGTGTACTCACCCAGACATTTGGTATGATGTGAGACTAGTTAGCAAGTATCAATCCAATCTTGGAAGAGATCATTGGAAAGCAGTAAATAGAATATTTTGATACTTGAAGGGAACTTTAGACCATAGCCTTTGTTATAGTGGATCTAATTTATTCATAAGAGGTTATACAGATGCTAATTGGGCTGGTGACCGGAATGATAGAAAATCAACATCCGGTTATGCTTTCTTACTAAATGGTGGTGCTATTTCACGGAAAAGTAAGAAACAAACTTGCATAGCTCTTTCAACCATGGAATCTGAATTCGTGGCTTGTGCGTCTGCAGTACAAGAAGTTGTTTGGTTAAAGAGATTCTTTGAGCATTTGAGTATTGCAAAGAATTCTAAGGGTCCCATGATTCTGTATTGTAATAGTCAAGCTGCTATCACATATACAAAGGATCCTAAATATCACAGTAAGACCAAACATATCAACATCAAGTATAACTTTGTAAGAGACGTAGTGGCAACTGGAGAAATAACTTTGCATAACATTCCTACATGTGAAATGATAGTTGATCCTTTTAAGAAGACCATCTCTAGAGACTTGTTTGAAAAACATGTTAAGGCTCTAGGTTTGCGTAGGATTTGATGATATTTTAGTATTGTAAAATAACTTAATTGCTATAATATTCTCTTCTATATAATACTATTTTATTTACATTCAAATATAATATGCATGAGATAATTTGTAAAAGATAAAGTGTGTCGAACAAGTCGCGAGATTGGCTCTCTCACACGAGCAATCACCTCTTACGTCGGGGAACGTAAAGAGATGAGTTTCACCACCATATTATAACTTGTTTTATGAGCCAGACTAAAGTTTCTCTAAGAAAATAAATTTAAGGATCGCTGAAGAGAGAAACTAGGGTTAAACACTTGGAGGTGCTTAGACCAAAGTGTGTACGATATTAAATAATCGGAAGAATGAGACACATACACTAGTACTATAAGGTGGAAACATTGTAGCACATGTTTCATACCACGTGTGTCAAGCGATCAAAGGTTCAATGAAAGAATGTTCCCTGCTTCTTCATTGTGTGAGATCCCGAAAATTTAAAATGACTTTTCAATGAAATACTCTTGACCTTTTTGTTGTTTCTTAAGGTTTGAATCGATGTTGCTACTTTAGCATGTTACTAATAGCCCTGAATGATTCGGCAATGCAGTGTATATCTAGGAAAGCAGTTGAATAGAAACAGATAGATTCGAGTAGAAAGGAAAGACAAATAATTGAATAATAAACTTATATACACAAGTCGGCTATTGCACTAACCATATTGGTATTGAGTATAATTGTGTGTATAAATTTAAACATGAACTCGAGTTAACCTCTTTAAGAGGATGAGGGATCGAATAAATAACTAATGAAGTAGTGAATGAAGTATGGGTTATTATGAGTAATAGTATTCTCATATAAGTAGTGAATTCATTCCACATGTGATTGGATTCCTATGTGGGGCTTATAAAACCTTCAAGGTAAGCTTTTGATGCTCACAGGTCGCACAAACTATTTGTCGTATGAATTGTGTGTCTAGTTGATGTTGTGTTAGCTTGGGTCTTGTCCACCACGTGCAAAGTGGGAGATGTAAGTTTTGGATCATGGGTCGCCCATGTAGACCGACCCAACCCTATCTAACTCGACCCGACCCAAAGTTTTTTCCTGAAAAATGGATAAATGATAATTTAAAAAAGGGGTGAGAACAGTTACATAGTAACTGCTCCAACGTAAACAATCCCTTTTTTAAATATAAGTTTTACGCTCTTCCGAAAAAATTGAGAAAGGAAAAACAAAAACAAAAACTCAACTAAAGGTAACATTTTCTTCTACGACAATGAGACATCCAACAAAAGGGGCATTTGGTTTTTGAAGCACAATCTTTGTTTCCTAGTGATACAAAGAAGGATTTGGAGCAAGTCATTCAGTTTGTAAAATTCATTCCGCTACAAACAATCAAAGGTACACAAATCTTGTACCAAAATATTGTTTAAATCTTTCACAAGGCATAATAAGATGTCAAATATTAAATGATGTAACACTATCCAGGGAACTTATTAAGGTTCAATTTGATGGTCTATCTCCCTTTAGCAAATTTTCTCTTTCTTTGTATTTTCAAGAATTTATCATGTATTCTAGTCTTATAGGAACAAATGGAATGACATGCATGCTTGCTAGAGAACAAGTAGAACCTCTAGATGCAGAAGCAGCTAAGAAAAGGGGAAAATTGAAATTTCACGCAGTTAGTAACTTAGTTCTTTGTATGTAATATCAACAAATAAACAAAATTTAATCGAGAACACACCATTCTCCCAAGATCCATTCTATTTTTTTTCCCTAGTCAACAACATAATTACATGCTATATACACGAATTATAAAGTCACAATTTAAAATCACCCTTTTAGAGATTCTTCACTCTAAGAAGGTAGTGTTCTTAAGAGTTAGTTAGTAGAGTATCATTTTTTTGATTGGGGAGAACTCATGTACGCATACATTATATCCATTAGAACTCACATTTGGCATTAAAAATAATCAGATTTAAACACACATTATTAATGATAAAATAAATAATTATTTGTATTATAAAATTTTGATATCTCTTATATTATCACTAGAGGTGATTGCATGTTGGAGGTGTTCTAGTGTAGATAGGAATTGCATGTTGAACATTGCAAATGATATCTTAGGAATCCTTGGATGACCCGGGATGCTCAAAGGGTATGATGAATCATGTATGGGTTGAGCCAAGGGGGGTAAGTAAGTGTTTTTCATGTGGTCCACTAAATTGGCTAAGGGGGCCAAGGGCTAGGGTTTTGTTGTTATGAGATCTTAAGAAAGGTGACAGACCGATTGATAGAGATAGTTGGTAGATTTGAATTTTGCATTGTAATAAGTAAGGTAATTATAGTATTTGGTAAGATGGATAGGCTTGGGAAGCTTTCATGTCATATGGCGGGGGAGGTTAGGTTGCGAAAAATTAAGGGGGTTGAATGGATCCTAATGGTGGAGTTTGAAACGGAATGGGGAAGGAAGGTTTAGAATGGAGTATATGGGTTCATGGGAGGTATACCCATTAATAAATAATGTTGTTAAAGGATAGGGGTTGTATGACTTCAAGTTTTATGGTGGATTCGAGTCGATCGTTGATGCCTATAAGTACGTGTTATTTGTACTGATACTATTGTTACTATATCACTTGAAACAATATGGTTGCAGTATCGGTAATGCTTTCTAGGTGACGATGATGGTGATCTCCGACAACATCAACTCTTCTCTTACTTAGTGTGGGCACTGTGTCTTCTTTTACCATTTTGTAATCTCTTAGAAGCTCTTGTAATTTCTTAAACTAGTTCCCTGGGAGGGTTCTCGATGTATCTTTTAAAATAAGTTTTTCATTATAATCAAGGTCGAGATTGTTTTTGTTATTTTATTAAGGTGATATATTATGTTTCTGCTTACTTCCACATTTCAGGTTCTTTAATTGGATGGTGTGGGTCCTCCTATCTAAGTGTTTGAGTAGGTTTATGTATGACCTGGTAGTTGGGTCGTGAAAATTTGGTATCAGATCCAAGGTTATCGGTCTCTCAGTAGAAGAGCAAATGTCAAATAGAGTCCTGCAAATTGGTGTGTTGACATTCACATTTAATCTTTGTGAAGCTATGAAGCATTCTAGGAAATTTTTATGATTCTTTCATTCTTTTCATGCGGTCTGTTGCTTGCTTGTATGGGTTGCAATTGGTATCTCTTGATTCAAGTTGGTATCTCGACAAAGTAAATTAAATGTCGTTATCTCTGACTGAAACAATGAAAGAAAGGGCAAGGTGCTAGTTGATATCTGACCTTAGAGGATATGTAAATGCATGGTAAGAGGCTAGCGGTCATCCATGAGGCTAATAAAAGGTAATGTACATGACTTGATTTAGTGATGACGCTTGAGATTGTAATATTGTACATTATTTTTCTTGAATGAAGACCAATACTAATTTCTATCTGAAAGTCTCTACTTAGATGAGTTACTAGGGAAAACCCCCAGCTAACTCTAACTGTCTGAAATTGAAAGACTAAATATTGAAATAAATATAAGGGTTGTACTCGAAAGTTGAGGACTCACCAAAAGTGCTACTATGCTGATTAGAAGTCGTACTAACTGCGGGATGGATGTTAAGCATCTGAACCTATATTATAAAATAATATAGCACAAAGAGTATGTGGTTAGTACTTTGAATGTACTAAGTATGAGAGATATGAACCATAATTAAATAAATTAGAAATGATAAATCCGAGATATTGAACTGAAAATGAAACTAAAAAATATGAACTCATGCAATGACCAAGTAAATCAACATGCAATTTTTAGGTACTAAATTGAAATAAATAAATATAAGGTCAATGCAATAATCTGAGACTGAATTGTGGGAGGTACTAATAACAGACATATAACCATGTGAGCTAAACATAAAGTTTGATGTATAATTGTAACACCAGAAAAATTTCTAAGTTAAGACCCGAGGGGAAAATATTAAAAAGTGTCATTTTTGTCTTTTTACCTCTAAGAAAACCCTAAACAAATTTATTGACTAATTAAAGACCCAAAACAATCAGATTTTCATCTCTTAATCCATCATTCTCATCTCTTTCAAACCCTAAGGCAAAACCCTAAGGAAAATCAAAGTAGAAGACTCCATTCAAGATTCTTTCAATCTTTTTCAAGATTCTTCTTCAAGGTTATTCCTTCTCCAAGAATTTATTCTTTCCAACTCAATTTTCTTCATACAATTATGAATCATTAATGAGAATCCTAATTCTTGGCCATAGAGTTTCAAGAAACTAATTCAAGAAATCTCAAGAAAGGTTTTCTTGATTTTTCTCCTTCAAGCTAGACTTTCAAGGCTTCTAATCAAGTTCTTCTTCAAGATTCTTCAAAAACCTTGTTCTTCCAGGTATGTAAGGCTATCATAGTGTTGGACTAGTTCTTCCTCACGCCCTACATCTACTTTCAAATCAGTAAAAGAGAAGTCTAGCATTCTATCCCTAGATTTGAGTATTCTTGAGATAAGTTGATTTTCAGTTCTTGAGTTCCTGTTTCTTTTTGAAATTCTATTCCTAATTATTGAGTTTCTATATATTATGCATTAAGATTCTTGAGTTTACTTGTTGTCTATATTTTAGCATGAACCCTACGAATTGAGCATTCTTGAGATGAGTAGTATCGTTGAGTTCTAAGTATTGAGTTTTCTATATTATTATTGAGATCCTTGAGTTTATTTGTTCATGTATATATATTTAGCATATCCCTATTTTGAGTTATAAATTTTGAGAATCTTTTAAATCCAACAATTGTATTTTAAACTGTGTTTTTGAGGAAGTAAAGATGAGTTTTGAGAAAGAATTTCTAAAACATGATTAGTATGACAATGGAGTATGCCATCAATGTTTAAGCGGTATGATATCTAGATATACCATCAATGTTTATGCAGTATGACTTCCCGAGTCATCAATGATCATATTACAATATGATTTTGATAAATTTTTGAGAAAGAGTTTTCATGTATGAATTGAGTAAGAGTATAAGGGAACTAAGTATTCCCAAAGATATCATTTTTTATATTGATAAAAGAGAAACTTTGATTTCTAAATGAGTTATGAGTTCAAAGATATTTCAAAAGAAGTTGCCTCTTTTAAGAGGATAGTTTGAGTAATTATCTCAAAATAGAGAAAGAGTGTGTTTTTAAACATTGAGCATAAGTATATATTATTGGGAGTAGTATTGAGCACCGATATGGGGATGAGTTCAGACAACACACATTCCTCATCAACCATGTATGCCAACATGGGTACATGATCATACTTTCTAGATGCACCCTAAGTGCCTTCGGGCAGAGCTTAGTGGATTCACTTAGTTGAGGTGTCCTATATCCCAACAAGGTATAGGATAGTTCTGACAGTGTGGGCGAGACGTTGTATCATCATGTAGCTCATAATGGTGGTTGTCGGTTAGAGAATCTCCCAATAGAGTTAAAGTGTATTTTTATATATCACTTATTATGTTGAGTTTAGAGATGAGAAAGTATTTTTTAAAGCTTTAAATGATTTAACTCCTTTATTTCTTGACATTCACCTTGAGTACATTGTTATCTATTCCAGTCCTTTCTTTTAGTTATTTGTTATTCAGCTATATTACATACTCGTACATTCAATGTACTGATGTCATTCGACCTGCATCTTTTAATGATGCAGATACATGTTATTAGGATTTAGATACATGTAGATACTCCTGTTGAGGATGCAGATACATCGTCAACAAGAGTTTGTTGAGATCACTTCATCCGCTCGTCTGCTTATGAGTGAGACCTCGTTGCTTTCGAAGTACTCTAGTTGTCATACCCCGAGGCTATCCCCTTGACGTAAATACGAAACCTAGGATCACGAGTGACCCCAAGCTAACCTTGAGCTGACATATCATAAGCATACCTAAACAACTGAACAAAAGATACTATGTGGAAGCTTAAGCTTAAAACATGAGATAAACTGAATGATGGGGAATACCCAAAATAGATCTGAATAAATAAATATTGAATATGAGTTAATGATACTGGACTATAACTCAAAATACTAAAGTTGAATCTATCTATGTCTGAAATAAGTCTCTAACTGACTAGAGATGCTGGGACATACCCCAGCTAACTCTAGTAAAACTAAAACTGAAATGAAAGACTGAAATAGAAAACATATATATTGTCCTCGAAGAATGAGGACTCACCACTGAAGCTGTTGAAATGGATTGGGAACCGATCTATGCGTGATCTGGATGCTGAGTACCTGAACCTACATCATGAAAGAATGTAGTGCAGAGTATGCGTTAGTACTGAGCATGCAGGATAGGATAAAGCTGAACCAACATATAACTGAACAAAGCATACTGAGCAATGATGTAATCTGAACATGATGAATATACTGAAATATATTGAATATGAACCAAACTAAATACAATGACCAAGTACATAACATGCTGAAACTGAATACTGAAATATAACTGGGAACCTGGTCAAATGCACTAGAGTCTGACTGTGGGAGCTACTATTAACCGACATAAAACCACATGAGCTAAACCTGGAGTCCGATGTATATGCCCCATCGAGAGGACTACCTTGCCAGGGGTATAGAGGCATGACTGGCGTGATCACTAAAGCGGATGCCCACAAAGAGGACTTATAAACCTACGGGGGCACGTAGTTCTGGGACTATGAGGGTATGTTGAACCCTAGTCAAACTTGGTCTAAGCTTACTCCCAACTAGAAATGTGTATAATCAACAAAACGGAAATACTGGATAGCTCAAAGTTCTGACATGCAAAATCTAAGAATGCGACATTTAAATACTGACAATGAAACATTCTTAACCGGAGCATGTATATTTGTATAACTAACCTAACAAGTGTAATTCATGAACTAAACGAATCTACACCATTAGGGTTCTGAATTTCATGCAAGGATTAAGCAACATGGTTACGAAAACATGATAATCTAATTAATATTACTCTAACAGTTAAATCGTAACAATTATCTAAGTTCTAGAAACCCTAGGTCTGAACATGATATAATGAATCAAGAATTTGACTGAATTCTAGGGACCTAGTTGATGAAAGGAATCCACCAGTAAAATCTCACATACCTGGCAACAAATTTCATAGAGAAATCTTTCGATTTCGGGGCTGGAACTGAAGGAAACTTGCTGCATTCTTGGAGGGGTTGGGTCGCTCTTTACTCCTCTTTCGCTCTGAGTTTTGATGAATTCTAGAGAATAAAGGTTTTGGGTTATGTTTTGACTAGGCTAATAGGCTAAAACTGACCAAAACGGCGTAGTTTAGGGGTTAAAAGACATAGTTTAGGTGTCCAATGTATAGGAAAAAGACCAAAACGACCCCACTTAAAATCTGTCGAAGCCACCGACGGCCCCTGACCGACGGACTATGGACAGACCGATGGTCCGTCCTAGCAGGGCATCGATTGGCGTCTGGACTGGACCTAAGGGCCACAATCCACGGACCTGGATCATGGCCCGTGATCTAACCTACAGTCCGTAGGTCCAGCAGTGGGTTGTGCCTTTTCTGCATTTTCTGGGGTTCTAGGAGGGAGTTGCAGGTGGGAAACCACGGACCCCACCTACGGTCATCAACCTACGATCCGTAGGTGGCCCCCATTTGTGGCACCTGCAAGCTCTGAAATCTACATTTTTACCTTTTTCAAATCTGGGGTGTTATACCAGTTTTATGAGTTATTAGTAGTAGTTCTTTTGAGGATTCGTGGGTCTTTTCCCGACACTCATCTTTGTATAGTAGAGGCTTCATAGATAGGCAGCTTTGGAGAGTCTTTTAGTTTCAGATATTTTATATTAAACTTATGTTTCATACTCAGTATATCTAGCGAAGTTTAGAGATACAGTAAACTGTTTTTAAACGTTTCTTTCAATTTGATGCTTATGTATGCTTGGGTTAGTCTTCGTCTTGTAGTCAACTAGGATGAGGGTTCGCTTGAGAGCCAGCAATGGTTCTCGAGTGCCGACCACATCCAGGGTGTAGACTCGGGTCTTGACAATAATCCCCATAAAAACACTCAATATACCTTGCCATGGTATAAAGGTTTGATCTGAGCTAATGTGGTACCACTAAGCTGACGCTTATAAACTGATTTGATGGGTGACCCTCAAAAACCTATGGTGGCACGTAGTTGTAGGACTTAAGAATTTGTACTAAAGGTCTTATTTCTAAAATGACATGTGAACCTTCATTCATATGTTAGCTCAGTAATAAGTAATACTCTCATCTAAATGTTTGTTGATAAACTAATAATACTAATATTCTGATAATTTTGAATAATACTAGTAAAACTAATAATCTAAATAGCTCATGAATTCTGATACTGATAGACTCTTTATCTAAAAATATCTTAAATTGTGAGAAATTGATAATCTAAAATATGCAACCTAAAACAACATAGTTCTGAGACATGAAATATTTATATCCTGAAGGTTCATGAAAATATTATTTAGAAGTATCAAAATATAGGTGAAAGCAAACAAGCTATCCATGAAGAAGATAGAAAATATAGTGAAAACCATGGTTTTCATAAGAATCCTAATTTCACGACTGATTCCTCGAGACATGATTGCGCCTACTATAACCCACCCGTAGGCAAGCCAACCCATATCTCAGAACAGTTAGTAATGGGATTGAGGGTAGAAAACTAAACACAACAACACAATAATAATAACAGCAGGAATCACAAATGGAAGGGCGGAAGCAAGCCAAAACTATATACAAATAAAAGATCCCTCCAAGAACCAGGAAGTCACAAGTAGAGAGCTACTAACAAAATGAGTACAAGTCCCAAAAGTGGACCACAGAAACAAGACTTTCTCAAAAATCAAAAGACAAGTCAATAGATAAATACAGAAAGAATGGGCAAATCCAGGACGTTATGTGCTTACCCTCGCCTCCTAATATGACTGCAACTGGCTCGAAATCAACAATGATAGCTGGTGCTCGGACCTGCATCACAAAAATAGATGTAGAGTGTAGTATGAGTACCAAAATGACAGGTACCCAGTAGGCATCATAGGCCAACTGAGCGAGAAAAGCAAAAGTAATATGAAATGCAAGAATCTAACATACTAACAGAAATAAGCAAGAGGGAACATCTATTAGGTATGTACTTGAGCGTACTCACACACAAAGAGAAGGAAAGTAGCTAACTAAATCCGATCGGACTCCCATAAACCCGGAGGGTACGCTCGTGCACAATATGAAAGTAAAACCCGAACGGACTCTCATAAGCTCGACATGTGCAAAGAAGAGAGAGTTGAAATGAAGTAAGAGGATCCGATGAAGTTTCCAAGAATACCAAAACGTTTCAGACTTGAACCAAACTAATCCATGTGCCCGAAGCTTACCCAGAGCTAATAGGGAAATAAGGACTTAAACCGAATGAAGATGAAGGATCAAGGACTTGGACTGAGATTCGGAGTGACCAATTGGACTTAAACAAAGGTTAAGGATAATCGTGGACTTGAACCACATAAAATATGACCAAGGACTTGAACCGAGGTTAAGGTAGCTATGGACTTGAACCAAGGCTAAAACAGTGAAGTTGAACCACAACGATATATACCAAGGGGGGGACTTGAACCCCGCCGAGTGGAGTGAACGGGGACTTGAACCACGAGTAGAGGCGATTCGGTTAAAAATAGGATCAGTTGTCAACCAAGCGTCACGAGGAGTACCCCCAAACCGGGTGCCATCAATAAATCACTTCATCTCGAACCGTATCCAACCAGAATCATCGAGTATCTTCCAAACCAAGGATTTGAATACATCGGAACCGACGGGACAAGTAATTATGGATATAAGGTTCCAAGAGCAATGTTATTGCCTGGCTAAGGTCAGACTATCAGACTCGAGTCTCCTATATCAGTCTACAGGGAGCTAAGTTTTCTGAAGCGACGTGGGAGAGGTTTCAAGTCCTAACGACTCTAAACTATGTAAGTCTATGGCAATCACTAGTCTAAGCCTAGACTAAGGCCAAACATGATTTCAAATATACACACAAGCCATAAAAATGGCGCACCACAAGGTACGGATGATCAATAATTACATTAGACATGCTTCATTAATTCGGAGTACCCGAAATTAGAGCCTAAGTCATGGTTTCTAGGAATTTAGCATGCTCAACCACCAACTACCCCCAAAATCACACAAATCAACATACAAATGCTAAATCATATTCAATCTAAGGAGAGGGAAGCCGTAGCCTACCTGTAGGCCGACCATGTGCTCCAAATCACGTAGCCGGAGCCTTTCCCTTCCGTACGGCCTCAGAACGCTGCCACACTATCAAAAACAGAATTACAACGCTCATACGAGTGTTTTGACACCAAAATCATAATTTTTGGAGTTGGACCCAAAATCAGGCCTAAAATAGGATTGTGGAACCCGCAATGGGAATCCCAAATTTGACACCGCAAAAAGGGTATAAACGCAATATAGAACTTTTACCCTAAAATGAGGCACAATTCAAGGATCGTAACGAAATAAATTTGACCATGCAACGAAAAATCGATTTATGGGGAAAATCAAGAAGAGGGCAGCACCTTTGGGGATAAAATTACCTCAAAACGTCAATCTTCACACTTCTCTGAACACACCATGGCGAACCCACAATCCACACAAACACCCAGCACTTTGAATCTCCTAAATTGGAGCTCTATAGCTCAAGAAATCAAAACCTGCATTAAAGAGAAGAATCAAGAGGATGGAAGCAGTTAAAACCAAGAAAAGCCTCAAACTAAGCTTCCCCAGAACATTCTGGTCACACCACTGCGTTTCCACGGAAAAACCACACAATTTAGAGCTTTGAATCACTCAATTTGGAGCTCTATAGCTCAAGATATCGCAATTTGAAAATGAGGGCTGAAAGCTGAAATGGGCTTTTAAAAGACGAATCTAGTCGCTAAAAAGTCAAAATCTAGTCGTTAAAAGCCCAAATTATGGTCGCTAAAAGGGCTGCTCCAGATTTCAGCTTTTCCTATTTTTTAAAGTCTCCGACGGGGTGCTCGAAATTCGTTCGGAATCCTGTGTGCGCAAACGGACTATGCTACCCCACTAAATTCGACCTTCCGGACTCAATGGCTCCGTCGGAATTCCCATACGAGGTCATTTTAACTGAAAGTGGGTCCCACACCCATATGCCATTTTTAGTCAAATTCCACAACGGGTCTCAGAATTAGACCGGAAGCCTTGGGAAGCAAACGAAGGGTCGTTCTAGACCAAAATTGACATTCCACAACTAACCGCGCTAATGAAATTTTCATCCGAGCGCATTTTCCATAAATGTTGACCAAAGTCAACCTTAGGCCAAATTTCAAAGGCTAAAACGCCAAATAGTCCCAAACTCGCACCAAAGGCCTCGAGACCATGCTTCTAGCCTAATTTGGCCATTCCAGAGCTGATGGAATCGTCAGAATTCCATTCTGAGGTCGTTAACCTAATATTTTGACTAAAGTCAACTTTTCAAGGTTCAAAAGCTCCAAAATAGGGAAATGGGCCTAAAACCCAAACGAACGACCAGGCGACCGAACAGTCAGTGCCAGCAAGTCATAAATGACTTGGGGACGCTATAGGAACGCTCTAAACGCTGAAATGAATGCATTAACTCAAAAATGACCTAGAGGGTCATTACAACATCCACTACTAAAAGAACTTTCGTCTGCGAAAGTAAAAGTCAAGAAGTACCTGAAGGCACAAATAAGCCGGGGAACTACTCCCGCTCGGTCTCCCAAGTGGCCTCCTTGACTAGACGGTTCCTCCAATGGACTTTAACCACAGGAATGGCTCTGGATCGCAACTGCCTCACAGCTCTATCTGAGATGGCAACTGGCTCCTCAATATAGGTCAGATGATCATCTTACTCAACCGCATCATACTGGATCACATGGGATTCGTTTGGAACACACCGGCGCAACATCAAAATATGGAATACCGGATGGATAGCTGAGAATGTTGGAGGCAAAGCTAACTCATAGGCAACCTCACCAACTGTTCTCAAAATCTCAAAAAGCCCGATATATCTAGGGCTAAGCTTTCCCCGCCTCCCAAATCTCATCACGCCCTTCATGGGCGATACTCAAAGGAATACTCTATCACCAATGGCAAATCTTAATGGCCGACACCTACGATCCATGTAACTCTGGTGTCTACTCTAAGCTGTCCTGAGCCTATCCTGAATCACCCTCACTTGATCTAAGGCCTCCTGAAGCAAGTCTATGTCGCGTGACCTAGGCTCCGTAGACTCAAACCAACCAACCGAAGAGCAACAATGCCTACTATATAAGGCCTTGAACGGGGCCATCTGAATACTAGAGTGGTAGTTGTTGTTGTATGCAAACTCTGCCAAGGGAAAAAATTGGTCCCACTGACCTCCAAAGTCCATGACATAGGTCCGCAACATATCCTCAAGGACCTCAATAGTGCGCTCCGACTGGCCATCAGTCTGCGGATGAAATGTTATGCTAAGGTCGACACGGGTGCCCAACTCCTCCTAAAAGACCCTTCAAAATCTGTAAGTAAACTGTGAACCCCGATCTGAAATGATAGAAACAGGCATACCATGAAGATGAACCACCTCCCGAATGTAGATACGTGCCAATCTATCGGCACTGAAGGAAGTATAAACGGGGAAGAAGTGTGCTGACTTGGTCAATCGATCCACGATGACCCAAATGTTGTCAACACCCCTGGAAGTCCTAGGCAAACCCACAACTAAGTCCATGGTGATACACTCCCACTTCCACTCCGGAATGGGTAATCTCTAAAACTCACCACCAGGCCTCAAATGCTCGACTTCCACCTCCTGGCTACATAAGCAACGGGACACATAGTCTGAGATATCTCTCCTCATACCGCTCCACCAGTAATGTTGCCTTAAGTCACGATACATCTTAGCGGTCCCCGAATGGATTGAATATCTAGAATCATGGGCCTTACTAAGGATCAACTGATTCAAACCCCCAACTCTCGGAACACACAATCGGCCGGCAAACCTCAACACCCCATCTGAATCTAAAGTAGTCGGCCCAACATCGCCTGCCAATACTCTATCCCTGGGTGCCACCAAAGATTCATCCTCGAACTGTCGCCCATGGATCCGATCTAACAAAGATGACTGAACCCCCATATGAGCTAACACCCATCTGGAATATGAAAGATCAAGTCAGATCATCTGGTTTGCTAAGGACTAGATGTTCAAAGACAAAGGCCATTTCAAAACAGAAAAGAAGGCTATACTACCCATACTCACTGCCTTCTGGCTCAAGGCGTCCGCTACTATATTCGCCTTTCTCGGATGGTAGAGAATAGAGGGGCCATAGTCCTTCAGGAGCTCAATTAAACGGTGCTACCTCAAATTAAGATTCCTCTGGCTCATAATGTACTGAAGGCTCCAGTGGTCAGTGTAGATGTCACAACGCACTCCATATAGGAAGTACCTCCAAATTTAAGCGCGAAAACTACCGCCGCCAACAGTAAGTCATGAGTAGGGTGGTTGCGCTCATGCAACTTAAGTTGCCTCGACGCATAAGCAATAATGCGGCCCTGCTGCATCACAACACAACCCAAACCAACACCGGATGCATCACAATAAACCATGAATGCCTCGCCCTCAACTGGAAGAGTCAATATAGGAGCGGTGGTAAGCAACTCCTTGAGTCTCATAAAGCTCCTCTCACACTCCTCTGACCATTCAAAGGGAACTTACTGGCGAGTCAACTGATTCAAATACGCTATAGTAGAAAAGCCCTTAACAAAATGCTTGTAGTACCCTACCAATACGATGAAGCTACGAATCTCAGTCACAGAGGTGGGCCTGTCCCAGTAACGGATAGCCTCAATCTTCGCCGGATCCACCATAATGCCATCCTTGGACACCACGTGCCCCAAGAATGCTCCATACTCAAGCCAAAACTCGCACTTTGAGAACTTGGCATAAATCCGATGATCTCTCAAAGTCTGGAGCACTATCCTCAAATATTGCTCATGTTCATTCCGGCTTCGCGAATATACCAATATATCGTCGATGAAGACTATAAAAAAGGATTCAAGGTACGGCCTAAATAAATGAGTCATCAAGTCCATGAAGGTAGGCAGGGGCATTAGTCAACCCAAAAGACATCACTAGGAACTCATAATGGTCGTAACGAGTCCTAAATGAGGTCTTAGAGATGTATGCTACCCTAATCCTCAACTGGTGGTAACCCGATCTTAGATCAATCTTAGAAAACACCTCGGCACCCTGAAGTTGGTCAAATAGGTCATCAATGCGAGGCATGGGGTAACGGTTCTTCACCGTCACCTTGTTCAACTGCCTGTAATCAATACACATCTGCATAGTACCGTCCTTCTTCTTCACAAATAGGACTGGATACCCCAAGGAAATACACTAGGCCGAATGAATCCCTTACCCAAGAGATCCTGAAGTTGAACACTGAGCTTCTTAAGCTTTGCGAGAGCCATACGGTACGGTGAGATAGAAATAGAACGAGTACCCGACTCCAAGTCAATGGTGAAATCAATATCACGATCTGGGGTAGGCCAGGCAGGTCACCAGGAAACACATCAGCAAACTCTTGGACTGTAGGCACTGAATCAACCGTAGGGCCCTCCCTACTAAAATCTCTAACATAAGCCAACTAAGCCAAACATCTGCTAGCCACTAACTTCCGAGCCTAAATGCAAGAAATCACCCCAACCTATGTACGACTACAAGAGCCCTGCCACATCATCGGTGAAATACCAGGCATGGCTAAGGTAACGGTCTTGGCATAGCAATCCCAAACCGCTCGGTGAGGGGATAATCAGTCCATGCCCAGAATTATGTTGAAATCCAACATATCAAGTAAAATAAGATCAGCCCGAGTGTCTCGCCCCTGAATAGTCAACAAACAATAACTAAAGATCTGATCAACTACTAAAGAATCACCTACCGGGGTCGAAACGCGTAATGACAGTGATAAAGGCTCAAGGCTCATACTCAATCAAGGAGCGCAATAAACAAACACATAAGAATAAATGGAGCCTGGATCAAATAAAGCTGAGGCGGGCTGATGACATAAAAGTATCGTACCTGTAATCACATCGTCCAAAGCCTCGGCCTCTACTCTAGCTGGAGCAGCATAAAAGTGACCGTGGGCGCCTCTACCCCGTGCATCAACTCTGCCACCTGTCCTGCCTCCCTGGGGACCTCCCCGTGCACCCTAATAATCCTGATCCTGACTTCCTCTAGCTGGAGGTGCTACTGCTGGTGCGGGTCTAGCTGGCTGTGGAGCTAGTGTCGCTGACCTACGGAGAGGACACTCTCTGGACCAATTATCGAGCTCCCCGTAGTCATAACAACCCTATGGTGGTCTGCTCGCAACTGGAGGCCGACCACCCCGAGAACCTCTGGCGGGGCCTGTCATATAAGTCTATAGGCCTGAAACAGGGCCTACTATGACTATCATCATGTCTGGCCCTCTTGCCACTGCCCCCTTGGGCCTCGCGACGGAGCTGCTCAAGTGTGCGAGCGTGGTCCACAACATCAAGAAAGGAACTGCCCGTTGAAACCATGGACCGAGTCTATATGCGCAGCTGCTACCTCAATCTTCTAACAAAACACTGAACCCTCTCCTCCTCCGTCGGTAAGATCATAGTAGTATGATGGGAGAGCTCGTGGAATCTGGTCTCATACTCAGACACAGTCATGGAGCCCTGCTCCAACCTCGAAAACTCATCACGAAGCTGATTTCTGATGCTTCGCGGGATAAATCGAGCCAAGAATGCCTCAGTGAACTTTGCCCAAGATATCGGTGGGGACCCAGCTAGCCTAGTGTCCAAGTAAGAACGCCACCACTGTCTGGTAGACCCATCTAGTTGATAAGCGGTGAAGTCAGCCCCTCTCGCCTCTACCAGACCCAAAGTATGTAGCCACTCCCGGCAAGTCGTAAGGAACTCATGGGCATCCTCTCCAACAGCTCCAGAAAACCTATGTGGTGACAATCTCAGAAACACCTCGAGCATCTTCTTCTTTCGTAGTGGCATGACCCCATCTAAAACATCCGGCTGGGCGGCAGCTGGTGTCGGTGGCTGCTGAACCTCTGGAGCCGCTGCGGCAGGCTCACCCTGCGGTGCCGGAACTAGAGCTGGTGCTGGAGCTGGGGATGGAGCCTGTTGTTGTATACCCCCTATGGCCTTTAAAATCTAGGCGAGCATTGCATGTAGGTCAGGAGCGGCGGTTGGTGCGAGTGGTCGCTGGGTTGGTCCCGGTCCCACTAGCTGAGGAGGAACATGATCTACCCGAGGCTCCGCCTTATGCTCCGGAGTCCTCTATCTATCTTGGGTTGGTGCTGCAGCCCTGCCTCGAACTCTAGGTCGGCCTCTACCCCTAGTTGGGTCTCTATCCACGGGCCCGAGTGCATCACCCTGGCCACTTCTGCACACGTGCAAGCCATCCAATGAAAGAGTGATATAAATGAGATTCAATGAAACCAATTTAGCCATACGATGCAAAAAAATGATACAAAATAGGGAATCTTCCTAACGACATCATGTACCCTCCCAAAGATAAGTCACAGACGTCTCCGCACCGATCCTCAAGACTCTACTAGATGTTAGCTCTGTACAAGTGAGACCAGAGAATCTGGGGCTCTAATACCAACTTGTTACGACCCGATTCCTCGAGTCATGATGACGCCTACTATAACCCACTAGTAGGCAAGCCAACCCATATCCCGGAACAGCTAGTAATGGGATTGAGGGTAGAAAACTAAACCCAACAACACAAATAATAATAACAACAGAAATCACAAATGGAAAGGCGGAAGCAAGCCAAAACTATATACAAATAAAGGATCCCTTCCAGATGTTAGAAGTCACAAGTACATAGCTACTAACAAAATGAGAACAAGTCCCAAAAGTGGACCACAGAAACAAGATTGTCTCAAAAAGCAAAAGACAAGTCAATATATAAATACAGAAGGAGACGAGAAAATCCAGAACTTTGTGTGCTCACCCTCGCCTCCTTATATGACTGCAGCTGGCTCGAAATCAACGCTGATAGCTGGTACTCGGACCTGCATCATGAAAACAGATGTAGAGTGTAGTATGAGTACCAAAACAACAGGTACCCAGTAGGCATCATAGGTCGATTGAGCAAGAAAAGCAAAAGTAATATGAAATGCGAGAATCTAACATACTAACAAAAATAAGCAGAAGGAAACATCTAATAGGTATGTACACGAGCGTACTCACACACAAAGAGAAGGAAAGTAGCTAACTAAATCCGATCGGGCTCCCATAAACCCAGTGGGTACGCTCATGCACAATATGAAAGTAAAAACCGAACAGACTCCCCTAAGCCCATCAGGTGCAAAGAAGGAAGAGTTGAAATGAAGTAAGAGGATCCGATAAAGTTTCCAAGATTACCAAAACTTTTCGGACTTGAACCGAAGTAATCTATGTGCCCGAAGCTTACCCATAGCTAATAGGGAAATAAGGACTTTAACTGAATGACAATGAAGGACCAAGGACTTGAACTGATATTTTGAGTGACCAAGGACTTGAACAAAGGCTAAGGATAATCGTGGACTTGAACCACATAAAATATAACCAATGACTTGAACCGAGGTTAAGAATAATCGTGGACTTGAACCACATAAAATATGGCCAAGGACTTAAACCAAGGTTAAGGTAGCTATGGACTTGAACCAAGGCTAAAAGTCACGGTGGACTTGAACCACGGCGATATATACCAAGGCAAGGATTTGAACCCCGCCTAGTGGAGTAAACTGGGGAGTTGAACCACGAGTAGAGGCGAGTCGGTTAGAAATAAGATCATCTATCAACCGAGCATCACGGGGATTACCCCCAAAGCAGGTGCCATCAATAAATCACTCCAGCCCAAACCGTATCCAACCAGTATTGTCGAGTAGCTTCCAAACCAAGAATTCGAATACATCGGAACCGACGGGACAAGGAATTATGGATATAAGGTTGCAAGAGTGATGTTTCTTCCTGGCTAAGGCCCAGACTATCAGACTCAAGTCTACTATATCAGTCTACAGGGAGAGAAGCCGTCTGAAGCGACGTCGGAGAGGTTTCAAGGCCTAACGGCTCTAAAATACACGAGCCTATGGCAATCACTAGTCTAAGTTTAGACTAAGGTCAAACATTCTTTCAAATATACACACAATCCATAAAAAGGGCGCAACACAAGGTACGGATGATCAATAATTACATTAGACACGCTTCGGTAACCCGGAGTACCCGAAATTAGAGCCTAAGTAATGGTTTCTAGGAATTTAGCATGCTCAACCACCAATTATCGCCAAAATTACACAAATCAACAAACAAATGCTAAATCATGTTTAATCTAAGGAGATGGAAGTCGTAGCCTACCTGTAGCCTGACCGCACGCGCTCCAAATCACGTAGCCAAAGCATTTCCCTTCCGTACGGCCTCAGAATGCTGCCACGCTATCAAAATTAGAATCATAACGTTAATACGAGCATTTTTTTTTACACCAAAATCATAATTTTCGGAGTTGGACCCAAAATCGGGACTGAAAAAGGATTATGGGACCCGCGATGAGAATCCCAAATTTGACACCGCAAAAAGAGTAGAAACGCAATATGGAACTTGTACCCCAAAATGGGGAACAATTCAAGGATCGGAACGAAAGAAATTTGACGATGCAACGAAAATTCAATTTATGGGAAAAATCAAGAAGAGGGCAGCCCCTTTGGGGATAAAATTACCTCAAAACGTCGATCTTCACACTTATCCAAGCACTCCATAGCAATTCCACAATCCACACGAACACCCAGCACTTTGAATCACCTAAATCAGAGCTCTATAGCTCAAGAAATCAAAACCTCCATTAAAGAGAAGAGTCAAGAGGAGGGCAGCAGCTAAAACCAAGAAAGCGCCTCAAACGAAGCTTCTCCAGAACATTCCGAGCACAGTACTGCGTTTCCACGGAAAAACCACATAATTTAGAGCTTTGAATCACTCAATTTGGAGTTTTATAGTTTAAGGTATCGCAATTTGAAAATAAGGGCTGAAAGATGAAATTGGGCTTTTAAAAGACGAATCTAGTCACTAAAAAGTCCAAATCTGGTCGTTAAAAGCACAAAATCTAGTTGCTAAAAGGGCTGCACCAGATTTAAGCTTTTCCTATTTTTTAAAGACTATGACAGGGTGCTCGGAATCCCATGCGCGCACACGGACTATGCTACCCCACTAAATTCGACGTTCCGGACTCGATGGTACGAGGTCATTTTGACTGAAACTGGGTCCCACACATAAATGTCATTTTTAGCCAAATTCCACAACGGGCCTCGGAATTAGATCGGAAGCCTCAGGAAGCGAACGAAGGGTCGTTCTAGACCAAACTCGACGTTCCAAAACTAACCGCGCTGACGAAATTTTCATCCGAGTGCGTTTTCAAAGAATGTTGACCAAAGTCAACCTTAGGCCAAATTTCAAAGGCTAAAACGCCAAATGGTCCCAAACTCGCACTGAAGGCCTGGAGACTCGTTCCGACCATGATTCTAGCCTAATTTGGCCATTATGGAGCTGATGGAACCGTCAGAATTCCATCCTGAGGTTGTTAACCTGATATTTTGACTACAGTCAACTTTTCAAGGTTCAAAAGCTCCAAAACAGGGAAACGGACCTAAAACACAAACAAACAACCAGGCGACCGAACAGTCAGTGCCAGTAAGTCATAAATGACTTGGGGTCACCATAGGAACGCTCTAAATGCTGAAATGAATGCATTAACTCAAAAATGACTTGGAGGGTCATTACATCTAACTTATGTAGAAATCATTAACTGAAGAACTAGGTTTATTTTGGGACTCAGTGGTGAAATGATACCATTGATTAAATCCACATACATGGAAAGAAAACACTTGATGAAATTCTTGAGCTTAAAGCTTGAAGATGAGGAACCCTAGTCCTTGCTTGAGAGAACTTCATATGTACTGTTATGATGATTCTAAGTGTTAGGCGAGAATGTGGATTTTAGTCTACTAAATTTCCCTTGCATCACTTAGGATAGGCTATAATATCATGGTCTAGGATTTAAAAGAGTGGAAAAAGATCAAAACAACCTTAAGTGAAAAGCTGTCAGAACAATCCACGGGGCCATCTACCAACCGCAATTTGAACTACGGCCCATAGATCCCATCCGTGGGATTCAGGATGAATTTTTAAGTCTCTTTTCGACAAGCCCAATTTACGACCTGTAGATTGGTTTACGACCTTTGTTTGAATCTTACATACACAGTGAATCTTAATTACATACTCTTTAGAGACTGCTTGAGTAATGTATGTGTTAGCGATTTCCAAAAAGTTCAGGAGATGAACTTGTAGGTCTTCATTAGGTAATCATGTGAATTGCCTGCATATGTCTAGAAGTTAAACCATGTTCTCCTTTAACACCCACTTTTTCGTAACAACAGACTTCACAATATTGAAATTTACATTGCTAATGAGTGATACTGCCACATTACGTATTGCCATTAGGGTTTGATTTAAACTTTGAAAAATCTAACCCAAAACCATAATCACTCTCGAATGCCTAAGGACCCAAATAACTTATCAACTAAGTCACAAATTACCTTTTGAACCCAACAAAACTGTTGAAATTTGATTATGAGTCATTGACCTGAATTGTTGACTTTGGTCAAACTTTAAATTTTCAAAACTAGAAACCCACTCATAACTTGTATGATCACCTTAAAATCATGTCACCCATCCCCATAGATCATAAATATCATACAAAAGCTACTAAAATGGATAAAATAGGAAAAACACGCAAAAAAAAAAAAAAAACAAGAGGGTTGTAATAGTTATGCTTTTTTACATAGAATTGTAAAAAATAAAATAAAATTAAGGATACAATACATTTTATAAGTTTTGATTTCAGTATGTCTCTTTAGTTCATATTTAAAAATTTCTTCAAAATTCTTTATATGCATTGTAAATATTCCAATATTGTTTTTTTTGTTGTAGAGCAATTGTAGTTTTACCTTTACTATTTACTTACTAATGATATTTGACTCCCAAGATTTTTTAGTAGAATAATATTGTCTTACCATTATTTTCATTTGATTTTGGTGTGTAATATGTAAAATATTTACTCATTTATGCCGAAATAATATTTAATTACTAAACTACAATGAAGTAATTACAGTCTCACCTAATTAATAAATAACTTTCCAAAACTCAAACATTTTTTTGGTAATAAATAGTCATTCCATTTGTTTATTCTATCCAAGTGAAACAAACTTTCTCGTGTAATGTTTTTCATGTTCTTTTTGGTTATTTTCCGGTTCTTCACTTTTTTCGGCAAGAGAAAATATCCTTTTTTCCTTTTTTTTCTTCTCGTTTCTATACCAGTAAAACAATATTTGTGTTATAATTTTTTTTTATTGTTGTTGGTTATTTCCTAGGTCTTCACTTTTTTTATTATCTTTTCTCTTCTTTTTCTACCTTTTGCTTTTTTATGGTTTCTCTACAGATCTTCTTATGTCTTTCTACGGTTAATTTTTTATGTTGTTTGTTTCTATCTTATGCTTATATTTTTGCAATTATTATTTTTATTTTCTTGATATTTTGAAAATGATACATTTATTTTGGAGTTTAAATTAAAATTTGTCGCTTTTGTAAAGTAAATGTACACTTCAGTATCAAATTCTATAGCAAATATAGAAAATTCATGTGTTGTTTCTTAGTTTTAGTGTTTTCAATTTCCTTTTCATTTTTTCTACCAAGGTTTTCTTTATCAGTTTCACACCAGACTGATCAGGAAATTGATCTATATGACTCTACTGGCCTTCTACGGAGGTTAATAGTGTGTAACCATAGTGGTTCACTTTTTATTCTCTGTAGTCGTCCACTTGAGTCCCCTAGATCAGTTTCTTGATTAGTTAGTGTGACATTGATAGAATAAACTGAGATGAAAAAAATTGAAAAGAGATTGGAAAAATTAAAGAGGAAGGGGGTGCAGCAACTCCCGTATATCAACTTCAAAACCAATCTATACATTGAAGATGAGTACTAGGAACTAAGTCGAGAAACCAAGCATACTCAAAGAATCACACTTTACTAGAACTCGTATGCAATGTTCGATACTCATTACTTTAAAGAAAGAACAAATCCTTTTTCCGTGAATCAATATGCAGTCCTTCTTACATGCATCACATGCTTCATTCTCGCATTTCATCTCCTCCATATACAGAGGATGCTTCCCCAACAACTTCTAAATCCTACGAAGTATATGAAAATACCAAGTAGAAGCTTACATTAAAAAAAATAATACTAATATAAACAACAGATGAAATGGTAGCAATGTATATTAAGATGTCAAAAATTAAATGATTTGTAACACAATCTAGGAACCTTATTAAGATTCAATTTGATTGTCTTTCTTCCTTTTGCAAATTCTCTCGACAACATTTGTATTTTCAATTATGCTTGTATGCTTGTAATAATTATGTTGTATGCTTGTAAATGATGTTGTTCATGAATCATGGTTGACAATTATGCTTGTATTCTTGTAATGATATCTACTTCTAATAACCCTGCAACCTTTTTCACTGTAACCCTGCTTGAATTTCCATTCCGTTCTGGAATACTTGCCCAACGAGCTCATCATAAGTTTTCTCCAATGCCTGACAACATACAACTGAATATAAGATTATATTTGAGTGAATGTACAAGTACCTTCTAAGTCAGTGATCTCTAAAAGAACTTTAGGGTCTTAATATGGTAAACAAGTGAACTTTCCGCTTGTGTGCAGAAGTAAAACCATGTTCTGCTTCAACATCCACCTTTCCGTAATAGTTGGCTTTACAATATTGGAATTAACATTGACAATGAGTAGTACTTCCACATCTCGTACTGGCAAATAGTCAGAAACATTTTGAATGAGAATCTAACCAACTGAAGATAAATAGACATTGCACTCTAGAACTTTCTCTTCGGTATTTCTGATCATTGTAACTTTGAGTAGTACTTCCACATCTCTTCGGTATTTTGAAGAAAAGAGAGGTTTGTGGTTAAAAGTATCAACACCTCTTGGAAGCCATCCATTTAACGCATTGACAGCAGCTGCAACTAGTTCACCTTCTATGCTTTTTGGTACTCTTCTGTTGAGTCGTGGATTCAGTTTTTGTCTCCTGGTGTGAAGGATTTCTTCCTTCTCTTCTGCCACAAGTGTCTCAACTATATCTTAGTCTTGTTTTACATTCAGAGAACAACACAAACTAATTCTTCTTTCCTAAATCTTTGGTTACATACCAAGAAAACAAACATTTTTAGAAATAAGTATGTGAACTCAAATCACAAATCAAAGGAGCTGACTTCATAAAAGCAATAATAGTTGTAAACAAAGACTTGGTCCCCTGCCAAAGATTGATGAGAAGTCACTTCTCAGAAGTGTCTTAGCAATTTCCTAGAAATAATATTGCATTGTAGCTCACTAGGGAGAGTAAGACAAACTCAGTTTTGTTTGGTATAGGAACTTCATAGATGTGTAGATTTAAGATCCAATGTATTTTGGTACCACGGAAAATATTTTTCAAAAAATAAATTAATTTTTTGAATACTATTCTCTTGAAAAATATTTCCAATATTAAGTTGGTCAGTAGAATTTCTTTTTGAAAAATATCTATATTAAGTTTGGCTTATTTTCTCTTAAATCATCTCCTCTCCTTCATCTTCGATCTAAGGTAAGTTCCTCCTATGTATGAATTGTTTCTAAACATTCTCAATCTCTAATCACGAATTCCTAACAAGATTCTAACATTAAATCCTCTTCCCATATCTAGTGAAACAAGAACTCGTCTCAAGGTTCAAGAAGGGATTTTGAGATTCCTCTTCAATGTTAGAGTTTCAATCCGAGTGATTCAAGGATCAAGGTATGTGAGATTTCATCAATGGGTACTCTTTAACCCATTGAATCCCAAAGTAAACTTTGTTCTCCAGTTATATACTTCTACAGAGTTTAGGGTTTCTATGAAAAGTATGGACTTCCTTATATTTCAATTCCTTCTCATGGATAGTATATGACTACATGTTTTCCCATATATTTATATCTTTATATAGGCATATTTCATGAAGTCTCAGAATATAGAAATTCATGTCCTTGGACTTGTGCTATTTATTTTCCTATTCCATTCATAATAAATAAATTGTCATGATTAGTTGTACTTTTTGGAGTGGTAAATTATGAACACCCGAACTCCTAGTATTCCATAAATTTATAGTTTTATACTCAATCTTCAGTTCCACATGTTTAAAGATGCTTTCAGATAAAGTGTCTATCATTGAATCTCATATTTTAGTAGTATTTACTCAGTTTATCAACATAATTAGTCGGGAGTATTACTTACTACCAAGTGGATGCAGGGATGAAGGCTCAACCATCAGTTTGTTTGAGACCTTTAGTAGCAAACCCTAAGTCCAGAACTACGTGTTATCATAGGTACTAAAAGGTCACCCGTCAAACCAGGCTTGACACCATTAGTCCTTTTGGACATCAGTTTAGCGGATCTATGTGAGTAAGTGTTTGTACCCTTGACAAGGTACAAAGCGCCCTTCCATTAATACAACTGTAACACCCCAAAAAAATTTTGAGCTAAGACTCGAACCATTCTTCGTTGTGAGTAAGATTTTTCGGAGGAATTTAAAATATTCTTAAGCTTTAAGGTCACTAGATGAAGCACCTTGAGTTCCAAAAAGAACTAAAGAGAATGTCACGACCCAAGCCTAGGGCCTAGACGTGACATGGCGAATGAGGAACCCGAAGGAACCCCAAACAAGCCTCTCAAACTTGTCATCACACTTCATCGGTCGCGGAAGTGCATTCAACATTAATTAACGGGAAATAGGGACTAAGGGCAAACCATTTCAAAATGACATCATAGAACAAGAGTCAAGCTCATTTACAAAATACTTGTCCAACGCACACCTCTACATACATAGATAGGACAGGGCCATGACATTCTACCGGCTCCC
>JAJOOF010002814.1:0-27368 GCA_029582545.1 Solanum lignicaule
AATTTGTGTGCTAGGAGATATGACCCTCCAAAGTAGACCCTCGAAAAGGCTTCACTTGGAAATTTCGGATTTTGATACGGTTGCTCTAAAATTTGGGTTAGACCCATTTCCCACTCAATTTGACCCCCTAAACAAGAATATGAAGTCGATTTTTTTTATATATGGAAATTACAATTATAGGTGTTTCCGAAGCACATTTTCGGGCATTTTTGGGGTCGTTTCATAGGGTTTAGAGAGAAGATTCAAGAGGAGAAAAAGTTCAAAGTTTCAAGCGTTCGTTCAAGAAATTCAAGATTTCACCAAGAACCTAGTTCTTTGAGGTATGTAAGCTGATACGTCCAAACTTACACCTAAATTAAGAGATATAAATGTTCGAAGTCAATTTATAGAACTCAATGTGAGTGGAGGTCGATCCCACAGAGTATTTCTTTACATAAATGATTTCACTATCGCGTTTTACTCAAATGTCGTTATTATTTCCTAAAGAAACAATTACGAAAAGTAAAATTGGGTTTAGCTATAAAGCTCTAGTAACCAAGATTCTTAACTAAGATCTAATGCAACAATTAACAGAATATCAGTTCTAAAGTTGTTTCGATAATTAAATAAAACTAGGATTGTGTTCCCTATAACGTTGCATCTAATGTTCTTCTGTATTTGAGTTTCAGGCAATTTGTCTCTGCAAAATACAGACGAGCTAAATATATCTGATACTTCTCAGTCTAATCAGATAATTTTCACTCAAGTCCTCTCGGTCCTAGAGTGTTACACGTTTTACCCTCGTTTACAATAGTGTCAAAGTTCTTTTCTCTCGAACTCGAACTTTGACTCCATTTCTTTAGGTTAATTTAGCTTTTTCCTAACTATCATTTTTCTCTCGAACAAATGCGAAATACAGGCTCACCCTAATGCGTGCATTCATTAGAATACATGATTAACGAAAGCTAAATTATATTTTGCAAATGTAAATCGTCTTTCATTCGTTTTACGGAATTACACATAGATTTATGTCATAGATCCCACAATCCCAGTTATGGAAATTCGCCACTCATGATTTATCATAAACATACAAAAGAATATAATGAAAACATGACAAGAAAAAATACTTATGAAAATAAGCAAATCGATACGCACTTTGATAATTCAAGAACTGGAAATTCAACTTCCAAACTTAATTCAATGTTAATCTTCAAAACCAAAAGCTAAGAACATTTCAAAAAACGTTCGTCGTTCCAAGTAAGACGAGATAAAAAAAATTAAAAGTCACCTAATTAATTCTAATAAAGTGTTTTAAAAAGAGTCCTACTCGAAGTAGGAGTGAACTGTCGGACCCTTCACGACTGCTTCCACGACCCGTCAAGGGCTTCACGGTCCATGAAGCCCTTAGTGGTCTTCACTTGGAATCACCCAAAACAGGTTCTTCAAGACCTATACACTGTCTCATCACCACGGACACCACCACGACTCGTGACAATGACCATGGTCCGTGTAGTTATCCGTGGTCTTCACTTGATAAATTCCCTCTTCAAATTTCCTATGCCCCTTCACTGTATCAATACCATGGACACCACCATGACTCGTGACAATAACCATGGTCCGTGTAGTTGTCTGTGGTCTTCACTTGGTCAATTCCTGTTTCAAATTTTCATTACCTATTCACTGCTCCTTTTCACGACTCGCACCACGGACCGTTGTCAGGATCACGGCCCGTGAGGTTGTTCGTGGTCTTTCCTTGGTTTAATTCTCGTTCAGTTCCTCCAACCCTCAGCACTATTTCAACTCCACAATCAGTAGTGAATACCATGGCCCGTAAAGTCATCCGTGGTCTTTACTTCCACTTTCACTGAATTTTCATCTTTTCTATCTTTTTTACTTCCAGTTGTTTCACCTGTACAAACACTACCAAACGCATTATATCCATATAAATACACTCAATTCTAGTATTAACTCTTAGTTTTCAAGCATCAAATGTGCCAAGATTTTGCGGCACATCATAAGCCATTATAGTGTTGGGTTTGTTCACCCACACGCCAATCATGAGTTTCTTTTGTTAATCTATCCATAAATATTGATCAATTTAATTTCTTGATGAGTTCTTGAAGTTTCCTTATCGGTTAAGTTTTGATGTAAGATTCTTCTTGGGTCAACTTCAAATGACCATATCTCTTAGAATATAAAGAGTTATGTGGGCCATAACCTATCAAATTAAAGGTATTTGAATCTACTTTCCGATGCCACCAATTTCTGAGTAAAAAGTTATGACCATTTTAGTAATCTGATACAGTGCTGCTACGAATTAGCCGATGGGAAAACATTAAAAAGGGTCATTTTTGTCTTTTTACCTCCAAGAAAACCCTAAACGGATTTCTTGACTAATAAAAGGCTCAAACAATCAGATTTTCATCTTTTAATCCATCATTCTCTTCTCTCTCAAACCCTAGGGCAAAACCCTACGGAAAAATCAATGTAGAAGACTTCATTCAAGATTCTTTCAATATTTTTCAAGATTCTTCGTCAAGGCAAGTCTTTCTCCAAGAATTCCATTCTTTTCAACTCAAATTCCTCCATACAATTATGAATCACTAATGAAAATCATAATTCTTGGCCATAGTGATTTCAAGAAACTAATTCAAGAATCTAAAGAAAGGTTTTCTTGATCGGTTACCTTCAAGCTAGGGTTTCAAGGCTTCTACTCAAGTTCTTCTTAAAATTTCTTCAAGATTATTCAAGAATTTTGTTCTTCTTGGTATGTAGGGATATCATAGTGTTGGCCTAGTTCGTCCTCACGCCCTACATCTACTTTCAAATCAGTAAAAGAGAAATCTAGGATTTTACCCCTAGATTTGAGTATTCTTGAGATAAGTTGATTTGAGTTCTTGAGTTCATGGTTCTTTTAAAAATTATATTCCTAATTATTGAGTTTCTATATTTTTATTGAGATCCTTGAGTTGATTTGTTCTTGTCTATAATTCAGCATGAACCCTATTTTGAGTTATAAATCTTGAGAAGTTTTTCAAAGCAAACACTTGAGTTTTAAACTGAGTTTTGAGAAAGTAAGTATGAGAATGAGAATGAGAAGAGTCGTATACATGAATTCCATATTGTTATTTAGACCCTTGAATCGAGTCGTTCCTGCCCATAAATTCCGCATGAACTCCATCAGCTAAGTATCTTTGAGAGGGGTAGTATCTTCAAGTTCTAAGTCTTGAGTATTGAGTTCCTAATCATTTTGGGATTATATTCCTAATCATGGAGCTACTATACATTACCCATGAAGGTCCTTGAGTTGAGTAGTTCATGCCCATAATTCCGCATGAATCCTATGAGTCGAGCAGTCTTGAGATAAGAGATATCATTGAGTCCTTGAGTTAAGTAGTTAATGCCCAAATTCTGCATGAACCCTCTGAGTCGGGAATTATTGAGATGAGTAATATTATTGACTCATTGATTTCTAGAGTTGTTGAGTTCCAAGTATTGAGTTCTATGCATGGTTATTGAAAACCTTGAATTGAGTCGTTCACGTCCATAATTCGGCATGAACCCTATTTTAAGAAGTTTTTTTACAAATTGTTTTAAAACTTGTTTTAAAGACTTGAGCACTGAGTTGAGGAAAAGTAGAGCTGAGTTCATTTTCTTAAAAATGCTATATGGGAACTAAGTATTCCCAAGAGTAAATATTTTTACATTTAAGATGAGAGGAAACTGAGATTTCCAAAAGAGTTTTGAGCTGTTTGAGTACCATCTCTTTTAAGAGAAAGATGTTAGAGTAATAATCTCAAAACACAGAAAGAGTTATATTTTTAAACATATGATCAAGTTACATTTTGGGAGTAGTATTGAGCACCGATATGGGGGAGAGTTCAAACAACTCACAGCCCCTATAAACCATGTAGCCAACGTGGGTAGAAAGGGTCATACTTTTTGGAAGATTCCTTAGTGCTTTTAAGCATAGACTAGTGGATCCACTTAGTTGAGAGGTTCTATACCCCGGCAAGGTATAGGACAGTTCTGGCAGCGTGGGCGAGACGCTATATCATCACATAACTTATAGTTGTGGCTGTCGGTTAGAGAAACTCTCATATAGTTATATTGTATTTTTATATACAAATTTAGTTATTATTGTATTCTTCAATACAATTGAGTTATTATCTATTATTTTAAGAGTTTTCCATATAATGCATCTTTTATTGTTGTTTTATCCCTAAGTATCTAGAGTTGAGTATCTTGAGTTAGGTACTTTTGAGTTGAGTATCATATCTTTGAGTTGAGTATCTAATCTTTGAGTTGAGTATCTTATTCTTGAGTTGAGTTGAGTGAGTTGAGAAGAGGTAAGTATGTTTCCTTTTTATCAAGTTTAAGCCTATGTTTATGCTTTAGAATTCCCCTTACATGCTCGTACATTCCACATACTGAGCCATTTGGCTTGCATCATTTCATGATGCAGATACGATATTCAAGATCATCAACGGGCGTTTCGTTGAGGTCATGTGATATTCCAGTTAGCTTTAGTGAGCCTTCTTATATTCTGGAGGACTTTACCTTTACCATACAGTTAGTAGTCTTGAGATGGCATAGGTCTTGTCCCGATATCTTTCTTTAATAGTAGAGGCTTCATAGATAGACATAGTTGAAGAGTTTTCTGTATTTACTTTCTATTGAGTATTGTTCAGACTTTCTCAAAGTTCACTATTGGAGTTCAATGAATTTAATTCAGTTTTAAGCTTATGTATGCTTGAGTTAGTCTTCCGCTTATAGCCAGCCAGGATGAGGGTTCGCTTAGGGACCAGCAATGGTTCTCGAGTGCCGGCCACGTCCAGGGTGTAGGCTCGGGTCATGACATAATTGCTCAAACTATTCTCTTAAAAGAGGTAACTGCTCTTGAAATATCTTTGAACTCATAGCTCATTTAGAAATCAAAGTTTCTCTTTTATCAACGGAAAAACTGATACCTTTGGGAATACTTAGTTCCCGTATACTCTTACTCAATTCATACTTGAAAAGTCTTTCAAAAAAATATATCAAAATCATATTGTGATATGATCATTGATGACTTGGAAAATCATATTGCATAAACATTGATGGCATAACTAGATACAATACTGCTTAAACATTGATGTCATACTCGATTATCATACTAATTATATTTTAGAAACTCTTTCTCAAAACTCATCTTTACTTCCTCAAAAACTCAGTTTAAAACTCAAGTGTTGGCTTTAAAAAGCTTCTTAAGATTTATAACTCAATTCATAGGGTTCATGCAGAATTATGGACATGAACGACTCAACTCAATGATATTAATAGCAATATGGAAACTCGATACTCAAAACTCAACGATACTACTCGTCTAAAAAAACTCAATTCACAGGGTACATGCTGAAATATAGATATGAACGAATTAACTCAAAAATCATAATGCATACATATAGAAATTCAATAATTAGGAACATAATTTCAATTAATGCCATATGTGTTCAGCCAATAGTCAGAGGTGTTTAATATATTGTATTTCAGCGAGTTCATGGTCCAGTTGGTAAAGTCGTAAGTATAAGGGTCCGACATACAAATGGAGCCAAGTACAAGGGCCTCCCAAACCATTCCGCCTTAAGAAAAATTGAACAATAATTCTCAATTTAGTTTTTTTTTCCTTGACCAT
This sequence comes from Solanum lignicaule, assembly GCA_029582545.1. Lineage (NCBI taxonomy): Eukaryota > Viridiplantae > Streptophyta > Magnoliopsida > Solanales > Solanaceae > Solanum > Solanum lignicaule. The sequence continues at coordinate 5,654 of JAJOOF010002814.1, forward strand.
AAGTGAACCAAAACATATATTACCATTGATGTGGACCTTATATATGATAATAAGAAAATATTACAATAATTTATAGTCAAATATTATTACAGTTTGGATGTAACTCAATTCAATAATGTAATAATCTATAATTAATTGCTTCAAATATCAGTCAACAAATTATAAATTTTAATAAATGTATATATCAAATCAAATTAATGGCAAAACAATCTTATAAAATGTGAGAACTATAAATAGGACTTCTACATTACTGATTTTTTCCATCCATCACTCATTTAGCAACACTAATCTTTCTTAGCTTCTTCATTCAAATTAATTAAGCAGCTATGACTTCATCAAGAGGATCTAACAATAGTGCTTCAATTAGGAAAAGGTCTGTTAATGATTAAAAAACAAGGTAAGTTTTCCTAATTTGATTATCTAATGATGCTACATAGGATCTATCTATTTATGTAGAAATTAAAGATCTCTTTGTTTTCAATTAATTCAAATATGTGCAAAACCAGAAAAATAAAGCACAAGTAAGAAAGAATTTCCAGGTCATGGCTAAGCAGCCACATGATGTGTTTGGTGATGGATCACGCACATCATCAGTTAGAGGACTCATTCCAACTAAGTGGCCAAATAAAATAGCCAAGACTACTTACAACGAGAAATATATGGTGCCTGCAATACATCAACCCTTCATTGGGAATAGGATGCACTCCAATCCAGATTCATACTACTCTAGTAAGAAAGAAAATATAAAATCATAACTCCTTTTATCTATTGGATACACAATACTTATTTTATAACTGATGCGCTTTTAAAATATAAATACAGTAATTTCCCCAATACAATGGACCGTTGATCTACACATACATAGAGATCAATTACATCCTCTTCTAGTGTTTAACAAGGATGGATCTACCAATGATCAAGCACCAAAGGAGGTTTTGAAGGATAAATCAAAAAAAGAAGTAGCAAAAGAAAAAGAAGTTGTTGTTGTTGTTGTTGCAAAACAACAAAGGAACTAGAGATACAAGAGAACATTCGAACCATGACTCAATGGTCGCAATATGTGTTTGGTGATAGACCACGCACATACACTCCATGTAAGCGGTTGTGTGATGTGTTTGGTGATCCATCAAACACATCGCGGCCAATTAGAACCGTCAAGGCTATTTACAATGAAAAAGATCAGGTGTCTGAAGGAAAAAATACTCATTCACATCAATCATTGTGTGGAAATAGGATGCACTCCTATCAAAATTCATATTACTCTAGTAAGAAAGAAAATTCTATATATTAACTCCTTTTATTTATTGGATTTAAATACTTATTTTATAACTGAATTTTTTAAAATATAAATACAGAAGTTCCCCCAATACGAATGAGAGTTGATCTGCCTGTATCTTCTCCTATGGTTACAACTACACAACGAAGAGAGGTTGTTGATGTTGCTGCTGTAACACTAGAGGAGGGCGTTGGAGACAACTTTACAGATGAACAAGTAGGAGACAATGTGGTTCCTATGGTGAAGTACAACTGTCCGAATCTCAAATTTCTTCCACCACCAGAGGAAGATGATGAAGATATGTATGACTAATCAAAACTTGAACAATGTAATTTAGTATTTTTTTTAAAAAAAATTATGCATTGATGTGTCGATGGTGTTGAACTATCGACAATTGTGTACTTTCAAGTTTTTGCTATATTTTGTTGTGTTTTTTCTTCTTTCGGTCTCAATATAATATCTTCCTTGATAGTTTAAATATTCCCCTGTTTCTAAAAGTATGACCTATTTTAATTTTTAGTATGTTTAAGAAAATGATCAGTTTTTCCTTTTTTTTTTTATAACACTTTAACTTTAGCTTTTCACGTGGTATGTTTAAGACCATAGAATTTAAAAGATATTTTGGTACATTTGACATAACTTTAAATTAGGATCACAAAGTTGAAAAGTGTTCTTTATTTTTTTTAATGCTCCATCTCCATGCCAAGTTAAGTTAGATCATTTTGTTTAAAACGAAAGGAGTAATTACAAATGCACACTATGGAGGAAATGATTGGTGTATTCGAAATGACTTCAAGAATGAGCACACTATAGAGAAATTATGTATCATGACTATAGTTATAACTATATATACAAATTTGAGTATTACGGAAACCAATTAATCACTTCTTCTAATATTGATACAAATTTATTTTAATCAATTATCTTTGGTTTGTAATCTCAAATACATGTGATGAAAGCTTTTGAAGGTGATAATCCTTCAATTTTTTCTTTATATAAATTGTAGTTTAATGTTACTCTTTTTGGGCCACTTTATTTGTCATATTTTTTGTTTACCTGTCTTTTGAGAAAGTATGTATTTTGACTATCATATAATATATTCTTATTTAGTATTTTTTAAACATTGAAATATTAATCACTCTTTAATACTCCTTCTATTTCATATTAACTGAATTTGTGAGGCAGTGCACACATATTAAAAGAATATTCAAGGAAATAATTTAAACCATAATTTCCACTATTGCCCTTTGTAAAATCATAAATAGAACTTTATAAGTAGTGTATTTTATCTGCTAGAAAATATAAAAGTCTAATAAATGAAAGGGCAAATATGGAAAAAGTTTCAAACATCCATCTTGAACTTTGAACAATTCAATTATTTGAACAATGAAAAAAATCTCAAAAATTTAATTAATATGGAATAGAGAGAGTAAATAAAAAGAGGCAATTACAATTTTGGAATATTTTTATATGTTCATCCCTTAATTTTTTTAATGTTGATTATTAGTCAATTCTTATTACTTTCAAGGACCATTATTATTAAGGTCAAAATAGGAAGAATGTACTCAATTACTCCATTCGTATTATATTACTTGTGCCTTCTTGACCTAACATAGTACTTAAGAAAACTTTCATTAAATGTGTATTTTGCTAAACTAACCTTATTGATACATTTTGAAAGTCTAAATTTGATTATTTCGATTTTATGTAATTATTTAATACTACCCACTCCTAAATATTTATCATGATCTTTTTTCCCTTATGTGTTAAGGAAAATATTACGTAGAACTTAATTTGATAATATCCTTAATTACTTATTACTCCTATCATTTAATATTTTTTGTTTCATTTATGACCGAAGGTAAATGTGGTAACAAACAATTAATTATATCTAATTCTCTTATATTAATTTATGTCTCTCCATATTTTTGACTAAAGATAAAAGTGGTAACAAACAATTAATTATATCTTACTTACTCTAGTACATATTTAATGAATTGTTAAACTTTTTCATTGTTCAAATAAATGAATTGTTTTCAAGTGAATTATTGGGACTCATTTCCATATTTACTCTTCATTTACTTTACATTTTCTAGGATAATAATTTAATTTGAAAATAATCAAAAGGTTAATAGTGAAAAATAACCTTTTATATATTTTCTTAAATATTTTTCTTAAAAGTTGTTACATACCCCAACAACTCACTTCATATGGACTAGAGGGAGTAGTTTTTGAAAATGATAAATATTGTGGACCATTTGTTTTTAGGAAGAATAACAAGTGTTTTGGGATGGAGGGAATACTAAGGGTAGTATGAAGAAAAACAAATTCCTTTGATTTACTAAATGTACAAATAAAATAAAACATTTGTTTTTGGTATAGGCACTCAGGGACGAATTTAGGAAGTATCGAGGGATGTCACGTGACACTGCTTCATCGAAAAATGCAGTTATATAATGAAAAGGGAAAATAAGATATAAAATAATTAAGGTGACACTTTTTAAACCAATCGTGTTTGTAGCTAGAAAGACAATGGGGCGGGGAAGATATGTGTTACGGTGGCGCGGGGAGGGTTTAAAGTTGTTGTCACGATCCGAGCCTACACTCTGAATGTGATCGGCACTCAAGAACTATTGTTGGTTCCAAAGTGAACCCTCATCTTGGTTGACTACAAGAGGAAGACTAACTTGAGTATACATAAACATCAAATTGAAAGAAATGTTTAAAAAAAGTTTATTGTATCTCAAAACTTCGCTAAATATACTGAGTATAAAACATAAGTTTTAAATAAAATATCTAACACTGAAAGACTCTCCAAAACAATCTATCTATGAAGTCTCTACTATATATAGACGAGTATCGCGACAAGACCCATGACTCCTCAAATGAACTACTACTAACAACTCATAACACTTAAGTACTCCGAAAACAAGGATGTCTCACTCATAAAAAGACGAGCGGATGAAGTGATCTCAACAGATTCTTGTTGAGGATCCTAAGAACATGTATCTGCATCATTAAAAGACGTTTGTCGAATGACATCAGTACATTGAATGTACGAGTATGTAGTATAGCTAAATAACAAATAATTGAAAGAAAGGACTGCAATAGATAACAATTTACTCAAGCTGAATGTAAAGATATAAAGGAGTTAAATCATTTAAAGCTTTACAAAATACTTTCTCATCTCTGAACTCAACATAATAAGTGACAAATAAAAATATACTTTAACTCTATTGGGAGATTCTTTAACTGACAACCATCACTATGAGCTACATGATGATACAACGTCTCGCCCACGCTGCCAGAACCGTCCTATACATTGCCGGGATATAGGACACCTTAACTAAGTGGATCCACTAAGCTTTGCCCGAAGGCACTTAGGATTCATCTAAAAAGTATGATCCTATACCCATGTTGGCATACATGGTTTATGAGGATGTGAGTTGTTTGAACTCATCCCTATATCGGTGCTCAATACTACTCCCAATAATATATATACTCATGCTCCATGTTTAAAAACATACTTTTCCTCTGGTTTGAGATAATTTGTAACACCCCGAAAAAATATTTTGAACTAAGACTCGAACCCTTCTTCATCTAGAGTAAGATTTTACCGACGAATTTAAAATTTTCTTAAGTTTTAGGGTCACTAGATATAGTACCTTGAGTTGCAAAAAGAACTAAAGAGAATTCCTTCAAGTCATTTCTTAGTTCTTTTAAGTTTTGGGTCAACTTCGAATGACCATAACTTTTAGCCCAGGATAAGTTAGGAGACCCATAAGATATCAAATGAAAGGTCTTGGAATCCTCTTTCCAACGCCGCTGGGATTGATAATTTTTGAGCTTGTATGAGTGAGATATACCCTTTTGAATTCGGGCTGTCCAAATAAGGCGAGTTACCAAAAATATGAGGGGTATTTTGGTCTTTTCCTTAACCAATCGAATTTAAACATTTTTATTAAGGTTTTAGGCTGATTAGAATCAGTTTCATTCATCCTCCAAGCGTTTAGGGTTTAGAGAGAAGATTCAAGAGGAGAAAAAGTTCAAAGTTTCAAGCGTTCGTTCAAGAAATTCAAGATTTCGCCAAGAACCTAGTTCTTTGAGGTATGTAAGCTGATACATCCAAACTTACACCTCAATTAAGAGATATAAATGGTGGAAGTCAATTTATAGAACTCAACGTGAGTTGAGGTTGATCCCACAGATAATTTCTTTACAGAAATGATTTCACTGTCGCGTTTCACTCAAATGTCATTATTATTTCCTAAAGAAACAATTACGGAAAGTAAAATAGGGTTTAGCTATAAATCTCTAGTAACCAAGATTCTTAACTAAGATATGCAACAATTAACAGAATATCAGTTCTAAAGTTGTTTAGATAATTAAATGAAACTAGGATTGTGTTCCCCATAACGTTCCATCTAATGTTCTTCCGTATTTGAGTTTCAGGCAATTTGTCTCTACAAAATACAGGCGAGCTAAATATATCTGATACTTCTCAGTCTAATCAGATAATTTTCACTCAAGACCTCTCGGTCCCAGAGTGTTACATGTTTTACCCTCGCTTACAATAGTGTTAAAGTTCTTTTCTCTCGAACTCGAACTTTGACTCCATTTCTTTAGGTTAATTTAGCTTTTTCCTAACTATCATTTTTCTCTCAAACAAATAATAAATACAGACTCACCCTAATGCGTGCACTCATTAGAATACATGAATAACGAAAGCTAAATTATATTTTGCAAATGTAAATCGCCTTTCACTCGTTTTACGAAATTACACATAGATTTACGTCATAGATCCCACAATCCGAGTTGACTCATGATCTCACGTAAACATACAAAAGAATATAATGAAAACATGACGTGAAAAAATACTTACGAAAATAAGCATATTGATACGCACTTTGATAATTCAAGAATCGGAAATTCAACTTCCAAACTTAATTCAATGTTAATCTTCAAAACCAAAAGCTAAGAATATTTCAAAAAAACGTTCGTCATTCTAGGTAAGACTAGATAAAAAAAATAAAAATCACCTAATTAATTCAAATAAAGTGTTTTAAAAAGAGTCCTACTCGAAGTAGGACTGAACTGTCAGACCCTCCATGACTGCTTCCACCTCCCGTCAAGGGCTTCACGGTCCGTGAAGCCCTTCGTGGTCTTCACGGTCCGTGAAGCCCTTCGTGGTCTTCACTTGGACTCACCCAAAATAGGTTCTTCAAGACCTATACACTATATCATCACCACGGACACCACCACGACTCGTGACAATAACCACGGTCCGTGTAGCTGTCCGCGGTCTTCACTTGATAAATTCCCTCTTCAACTTTCAAATGCCCCTTCACTGTATAAGTACCACGGACACCACCATGACTCGTGACATAGACCACGGTCCGTGTAGTTGTCTATGGTCTTCACTTGGTCAATTCTTTTTTCAATTTTTCATTACCCATTCACTGCTCCTCTTCACGACTCGCACCAAGCACCGTTGTGAGGACCACGGCTCATAAGGTTGTTCGTGGTTTTCATTTGGTTTAATTCTCGGTCAGTTCCTCCAACCCTCAGCACTGGTTCAACTCCACGATCAGTAGTGAAGACCACGACCCATAAAGTCGTCTGTGTTCTTTACTTCCACTTTCACTGAATTTTCATCTTTTCTATCTTCTTTCACTTCCACTTGTTTCACCTGTACAAATGATGAGTCCACAATTTGGACATATTTAGGGCTTTATTTTAATGGATTTAGTGTCCTCAAATGCATATTTTGTCTCAATAACTAATTTAAATATCGCCCAAAGTTACAGAGCTTGAAGTTGCTGAAGGTCAATGCAAAAAGGCAATGAACCAGACCAATGGGAGGATCGCCGAGTGGATCGGAAATCCTGACTAACTGCGCTGAGTGATACTTCACAACACACTTTTTGACAACTATAAATACATGTTTGAATTTTTAGTTTATTATAAAGTTTTATATTTCAGAAATGAGTTTTTTAGAATTACTCAGTTTTAGAACTTAGTTTTTGAGAGACAATTTTCCTTAGCTTTGAAGAGTTGAAGATTTCCATTTTCTAAGCAATCGGAAGTGGGTAGTGAAGATTCTTCATCCTTGACGTGTGTAAAGATAATATTTATCGTACCCATTTGATGGAAACACTTTCCGGTATCAATTTCTATCTCTTTATTATGTCTAGCTAAAACCCCAATTCTTGGGGTGTGATTTTGTGAATATGAGTTGAATTTACTGATGGGTATTGCTAATTGATTGTTTATTCGTTGTTTAGAGGTGATTTCGTTCAGTAGTTGTGTTTGAATTAAATAAGGTTATATTTGCAAATACAATTTTATCTTCGTGTTTTTGACTTACTCAAGAGAGAAGTTTTAAAACCAAAACTACTGAATCAATAGTCTGTGGTTATTGGGTTGTCGTGGGTTCAGTCCGAGAGAGTGAATCCTGAGCCCTCTCCACGCATTTAGCTCGAGAGAGTGAATGGACTAAGGTGAAGGTTGTGCTTCATAGCCGCTTATTGGTGTTCGAGAGAAACCGATTTGGTTCGGGCTAAATTGTTCGAGAGAAAATTTACTCCCACTAAAGTCTAGCCTAGTTACCAATTTGCAGCGAGTTACTATCAATAACATTTACCCGGTTGTGTATTTTAGCCCATATCCCTATCACATCCCAAAAATCCCGTCTCCATATTTGTATGTTCTTTTTAGTTATCATTTTAGTTGATAATTGCTTACAAAACTTTCTTTGATAATTGACACTTGTGTCACCCTTTTTAATTTATCATGTTTTTACTCGTTAATGTCTATAGCTATATTTAACTTGAACATATTTTTGCTTTTCTATTGATTCTGAATTATAAACAGCTCCTTGTGGGAACGATCCTAACCCTTGGTTGGGTTATATTACTATTGAACGACCGTGGACACTTAGTATTGGATGAAACACCCGAATACGTCAAGTCAAAATGGTGCCGCTGCCTAGGAGTGGTGTTAATTGAGATTTTTTTGTTAAGTTGAATTTTGTTCTTATTAGTTATAGTTCTACTTACTCAATTTTTAGCTTTGTTTTGCTTGTTTGTTTGTTGAAACTGGAAAAATGAGTGTAAATGGTGAAAACGTTAACCAAATAGATCACCCCATGTTGAGGTTATTGAACTTTTGGGATAACCTCCTAACATTCCAGCAATTGGAAAGTGAGACTATCCATGATATGTGGCCAAGATTAAGGCATTGCAACAGCAGTGCCCGAATCATGGAATGCCAGACAAATTGCTGCTAGAATGCTTCTATAGAGGCCTTGGTCCAGAAAATAGAAGCGTTGCTGATCAACTTTTTGCAGGTTGTTTGATACGGCAACCATATGGATTAGTAGCCCAACTCCTTGATGGCATGGTTAAAGCCAACAAGGAAGCAAAAAAGGACCAAGAATGGGCTGCATTATTGATTCAGCTAGATGATCTATCCAATAAGGTAATGAAGTTGGAAGAAAGGTTTAAAAAGAAGAGCAAGTACCTTCCTCTCGCAAGTGTAAAAAGATGAAGCAGCATGAGGGTAGACAAAATGGAGAGGTCCTCTTACTCATTCTACACAAAATCGAGGAACAAGATAGAGTGTTGAATGAAATAAAAGAGACTGTCGAAATACTGAATCAGATAAGGACCTCTCATTCCATGATCATTCAGCTACAAGACACCCAATAGGCCAAGTGTTGTCATGTCTCTACTCACAGCATAAAGAAGGGTTACCAAGTGATACTATGGCTAACCCCGAGAATGAGGTTTGAATGGTGACTTGTGACGTGCCACGATGTTAACTAAGACACTGCTTGGGAGGCAACACAAGACCCTTTTATTGCTTTATTTCTGTTTTAGAAATAATGGTGTGCTGATTGTGCAAGTTAAAGTGTGGAGAGTGCTTGAAAATTGCATGTTGGCGAGCTAAAAGGTCCAGTCGGTGCATCGCTAAATAGGTCAGCACGCCCGACCTAATCCGTCGTTTGACTCAAGACATCTTCAAAATGGAGTCTGTAAAACTCGGTGAGCCCAGAAAATTATTTGGCGAATCACCGACCAGGTCGACGATCCCGACGTAGACCACCGTTTGGACCTCCACATTAACTAAAGGGTTTGTAAAACTCGATGAGGTAAGTGAACACTTGGCGTGTCGCCGAGTGAGTTGGCGAGCACGACTAATGTCGCCGAATGGGCGAGAACTAGACGGTTTTAAAGGCCAATGGTTTCAAGGTTTCAAAATCTTCACTTTCCCTTGTTTTCAAACTTTGCAAACTCGCACCTAGTTAGTATTTTCAATACTTTTGCATTCCATAAGTATTTTGGTTGTCGCTTGGTGCTCGGATTGTGGATTACTTTGCCGCCTAGCATCTTAATCTCAAATGTTGGTTTTCCGAACCTTGAGATTATTTTATCAAAATTGTACTCATTTGCAATGATATTATTGTGTTGTCGTGTGATGGGTCTATATGATAAAATTAGTATGTTTGAATGCCTGATTTAATATGATAATCTTGCCTGTAATGTTTTGATTGTCGAAATCCTGTAGTCCTGTGCTTAAAATAAAGTAAATTTCATGGGTTTATGCTTGGGTGTCATGGAGTGTACTTTAATTTCACTAGAGCATCCGTTGAATTTGTTTTCGGGGGTTGCGGGGTTGAATTTGAGAAGTTGGGTTGAAAATAGGCACGTTGGGTCGTTTGGCGAGCTGGGTCGAGCTCTCCAAACCACTCGGTGGTTCGCCAAATGTCCCCATCTCACTTTTAATAGCATGCTTTAATTGATGTTGGTCTCTGTAACTTTCGGCGAAAAACTTGAGGTCGCCGAAGGCATATGGCGACTCGCCGAAAGATTTCTTGATCACCTTTTGTTTGTAACCTTGAACCTTTCTTTCACTATACCTTTCGGCGGGCTAACCTAGTTCGCCAAAGCAATTCGGCGACCCGCCAACTGTTTCGACGAGTCTGTTTGCGCTTAATTTTCTGTGTGGTTGTTTGGATATTTTCTAACTTCTCCTCGAGGTTTTGCAGACATGACTAGATCAAAAGCAGCTGAAAGAATAATACCAGCCCAAGAGAATACTAAGGGGATTACGATAAATGAGGATGCAACTATATCCAGATGAAAAGCTACGAAACTTCCCACAACGGGTGGGAAAGGCAAGGGCAAGAGGTCCACTTCTAACAGGAAGACCACTATCAGAGATCCTAATATTCCTTTATGGGGCCGGGGATTATGTGCAGTTGTGCATGTCTTTCTGGAGAACTCGCATGTGACATCCCCTAGTCGATTTGGCACTGTCGTTCCTCCTGAGGTGACCCCGATCATTGATGCTCAGACTTAGAGTGATGAATCGGGCACTGATGCCCAAACATATGGAGCGACTGTGTAGACAGGACCCTCTCTTTACCTCCATCTCTGCCTTACTTTATTTTGACTTGTGGATGTTTTTATTTGTATTTGAGGACAAATGTTTTTATTTGTGGTGGGGTGAGCCCCATCTTTTGTGACTCCGTTTTGTTTATATATTTGGGTTGAAATCTATAATTGTGTTGACACTGCTTTTTGTGGATGTTTGAGCTTGTGGCTCTTCGTTTTTAAATTGTGAATGATTTTTGAACCCTTTCAAAAAAAAATTGCCACCTCTTGTTGTGTTGAATGTGGCTGTTCTTTTGCAAATTTAAGTATCAGTCTCGCTCAATACTGATGACTTGAATAGTGCTCATAATCAAACATAAATGAATGCGTGGCTACAACGAGGCCAATTGAAGTTGCATAGACAATATGTGAACTCTTTGCATCTCGTTGTGACTAGCCAATTATCGAATCAAGTTCTCTTATGATGAACATTGCCCATTAGCGAAAGTGTGGAGTCTTGTTTGACTTTGGTGTCAATGTCTTGTGTGATGAGCTTACCGTGAACCATGTGTAATGACACCTAGAATTTACCCCGTTGGTCCAGTTGACTAAGTGATGCAATTTCTTGAGATGATCTTAGGCAACTTTAAAGAGTATGAACCAATTTGACATTATACCTCTTTTATGGCTTACCTTGTGAGTGTATGAACTTCTTTTGAGCACCCTTTGAGCCTTGACCTTTTCTTGGAAGAAACTTGGTAACATTGTAACATTTCTTTATCCATTACCCATAATCCTCATGATATGTGGTTTGTTTGAATAGCCAACTTAGGCCAAAAGCCTAAGTTGGGGGTGTGGTGAAAAGAGAAGGCAAATCAAGTAAATGCAAAGGAGTCCCTCATGCCCATGTTTTGAGAAAAAATGGAACCCCTCCACATTAAAAAAAAAGAGAAAAAGAAGAAAAGATTGAAAAAGAAAAAGTCGTGAAATAAAGTTGTGGAAATACAAAGAAAATGGGGTTTCCAATGACTCATGGAAGATGAAAAAGAGGTGACTTTTGAGCTTGAATAAAAATGACAAAGAGAAGGAAATAAGGTGTTGTTCACATCATATTTCATGAGAATTTCAGCCTATAAGCCTAAATGACCATACTATTACACTCAGCCCAAGTACAAGCCTTGAAAAAGACCTTTTTGTTCTTGAATGAGCTGAAGCAAAAGTTGATTAGAAAATAAGGGTAAACATATGGGTGAAATCATGCATTGTGTTTATCTTTGTGAGTGTGAGTGTTGATCTTGATTCCGGAGCTTTAAATGATTGAACCTTTGAGTGAATATAGAATCATTCGTTGTGTGAGGGCATTTGATTTCCTTTGTTGAGCTTGAACTTGCATTTGAAGCAAGTATAGTGAGCTTGAGATTCTTTGATAATGGTGAGTCACAACTTGAAACTTTGAGTGCACAATTGATCCTTAAATGAGTAAGTTGAGACTTTTTGTATGCATTCACGGTTGAGTCTTGTGTAGCACTGTTTGAGACATCCTTTTTGAACTGCTAAACTTGAGTTTTACTTGAGGACAAGCAAAAGTTTAAGTTGGGGTGTTGATGAGTCCACGATTTGGACTCATTTAGGGATTTATTTTAATGGATTTAGTGTCCTCATATTCATATTTTGTCTCAATAACTTATGTAAATCCTTGAATTTCAGGTATTTGAACTTAGAGACAAAGCATGGACATTATGGAGTAAAAAGGAACAAGACAGGTAAAAGAACGAAGAAAAGAAGGCCTGAGGATAGCCTAAACCATTGGGTGAGTCACCGAATGGCCTAAGTCTCGCCCAATGTTCTAGTGTGCCAAGCCCTGAAGGACAAAATCAAATAGGCGATAGAAAGGAGCAGTCGGCGAGTTGTCGAACGATTCCGTGAGGCAGTGCCATATCGGCCAAAGTTACAGAGCTTGAAGTTGCTGAAGGACAATGCAGAAAGGCGATGAACCAGACCAAAGGGTGGATCGCCGAGTAGATCGACGATCCCGACTAACTGCGCCGAGTGATCCTTCGCAGCACACTTTTTGACAACTATAAATACCAGTTTGAATTTTTAGTTTATTATCAAGTTTTATATTTCAGAAACGAGTTTTTTAGAATTACTCAGTTTTAGAACTTAGTTTTTGAGAGACAATTTTCCTTAACTTTGAAGAGTTGAAGATTTCCATTTTCTAATCAATCGGAAGTGGGTATTGAAGATTCTTCATCATTGACGTGTGTAAAGATAATATTTATCATACCCAGGAAACACTTTTCGGTATCGATTTCTATCTCTTTACTATGTCTAGCTAAAACCCTAATTCTTGGGGTGTGATTTTGTAAATATGAGTTCAATTTACTGCTGGGTATTGCTAATTGATTGTTTATTCACTGTTTAGAGGTGATTTCGTTCAGTAGTTGTTTTTGAATTAAATGGGGTTGTAGTTGCAAATACAATTTTATCTTTGTGTTTTTTACTTGCTCGAGAGAGAAGTTTTAAAACCAAAACTACTGAATCGATAGTCCGTGGTTATTGGGTTGTCATGGGTTCAGCTCGAGAGAGTGAATCCAAAGCCCTCTCCCACATATTCAGCTCGAGAGTGTGAATGGACTAAGGTGAAGGTTGTGCTTCATTGTTGCTTATCGGTGTTCGAGAGAAACCGATTTGATTCGGGCTAAATTGTTCGAGAGAAAATTTACCCCTACTAAAGTCTAGCCTAGTTACCAATTTGCATCGAGTTACTATCAATAGCATTTACCCGGTTGTGTATTTTATCCCATATCCCAATCATATCCCAAGAATCTCGTCTCCATATTTGTATGTTCTTTTTAGTTGTCATTTTAGTTGATAATTGCTTACAAAACCCTTTTTGATAATTGACACTTGTGTCCCCTTTTTTAATTTATCATGTTTTTACTCGTTAATGTCTATAGCTATATTTAACTTGAACATATTTTTGCTTTTCTATTGATTCTCAATTACAAACCGCTCCCCATGGGAACGATCCCAACCCTTGGTTAGGTTATATTACTATTAAACGACCATGGACGCTTAGTATTGGATGAAGCGCCCGGATATGTCAAGTCAACAAACACTACCAAACACATTATATCCACATAAATACACTCAATGCTAGTATTAATTCTTAGTTTTCAAGCATCAAATGTTCTAAGATTTCGCGGCACATCATAAGCTTCCATAGTGTTGGGTTTGTTCACCCATATGTCAATCATGAGTTTCTTTTGTGAATCTATCCATAAATATTGATCCATTTAATTTCTTGATGAGTTCTTGAAGTATCCTTATCGTTAAGTTTTGATGTATGATTCTACTTGGGTCAACTTCAAACGACCACATCTCTAAGAATATAAAGAGTTACGTGGGCCATAACCTATCAAATTAAAGGTATTAGAATCTACTTTCCGACGCCACCAATTTCTGAGAAAAAATTTATGACCATTTTAGTAACCTGATTTAGTGTTGTTACGAATTAGCCGACGGGAAAACATTAAAAAGGGTCGTTTTTGTCTTTTTACCTCCAAGAAAACCCTAAACGGATTTCTTGACTAATAAAAGGCTCAAACAACCAGATTTTCATCTTTTAATCCATCATTCTCTTCTCTCTCAAACCCTAAGGAAAAATCAAAGTAGAAAACTTCATTCAAGATTCTTTCAATATTTTTCAAGATTCTTATTAAAGGTAAGTCTTTCTCCAAGAATTCCATTCTTTTCAACTCAAATTCCTCCATACAATTATGAATCACTAATGAAAATCATAATTCTTGGCCATAGAAACTTCAAGAAACTAATTCAAGAATCTTAAGAAAGGTTTTCATGATTGTTTACCTTCAAGCTAGGGTTTCAAGGCTTCTACTCAAGTTCTTCTTAAAAATTCTTCAAGAACCTTGTTCTTCTTGGTATGTAAGGTTATCATAGTGTTGGACTAGTTTGTCCTCACGCCCTACATCTACTTTCAAATCAGTAAAAGAGAAATCTAGAATTTTTACCCCTAGATTTGAGTATTCTTGAGATAAGTTGATTTGAGTTCTTGAGTTCATGGTTCTTTTAAAAATTCTATTCCTAATTATTGAGTTTCTATAGTTTTATTAAGATCCTTCAATTGATTTGTTCATGTCTATAATTCAGCATGAACCTTATTTTGAGTTATAAATCTTGAGAAGTTTTTCAAAGACAACAATTGAGTTTTAAACTGAGTTTTGAGGAAGTAAGTATAAGAATGATAAGAGTCATATACATGACTTCCATATTGTTATTTAGACCCTTGAATCGATTCGTTCATACCCATAAATTATGTATGAACTCCATCAGCTGAGTATCTTTGAGAGGGGTAGTAACTTTAAGTTCTAAGTCTTAAGTATTGAGTTCCTAATCATTTTGGGATTACATTCCTAATCATTGAGCTACTATACATTACCCATGAAGGTCCTTGAGTTGAGTAGTTCATGCCCATAATTCTGCATGAACCCTATGAGTCAAGCAGTCTTGAGGTGAGAGGTATCATTGAGTCCTTGAGTTAAGTAGTTCATGCCCATAATTTCGCATGAACCCTCTGAGTCAGGAATTATTGAGATGAGTAGTATCATTGACTCCTTGAGTTCTGGAGTTGTTGAGTTCCAAGTATTGAGTTCTATGCATGGTTATTGAAAACCTTGAATTGAGTCGTTCACGTCTATAATTCGGCATGAACCCTATTTTAAGAAGTTTTTTTACAAATTGTTTTAAAACTTGTTTTAAATACTTGAGCACTGAGTTGAGGAAGAATAGAGATGAGTTCATTTTCTTTAAAATGATTTATGCAAACTAAGTATTCCCAAGAGTAAATATTTTTACATTTAAAATGAGAGAAAACTGAGATTTCCAAAAGAGTTTTGAGCATTTTGAGTACCATCTCTTTGAAGAGAAAGATGTTTTAGTAATAATCTCAAAACACAGAAAGAGTTATGTTTTTAAACATATAAGCTAGTTATATTTTGGGAGTAGTATTGAGCACCGATATGGGGGAGAGTTCAAACAACTCACAGCCCTCATAAACCATGTAGCCAACGTGGGTAGAAAGGGTCATACTTTTTAGATAATCCTTAGTGTTTTTTAGCATAGACTAGTGGATACACTTAGTTGAGAGGTTCTATACCCCGGCAAGGTATAGGACAGTTCTGGTAGCATAGGCAAGACGTTATCATCACATAGCTCATAGTGATGATTGTCGTTTAGAGAAACTCCCACAGAGTTATATTGTATTTTTATATACAAATTGAGTTATTATTGTATTCTTCAATACAATTGAGTTATTATCTACTATTTTAAGAGTTTTCCATATATTGCATCTTTTATTATTGTTTTATCCTTAAGTATCTTGAGTTGAGTTGAGTATCTTTGAGTTGAGTATCTAATCTTTGAGTTGAGTTGAGTTGAGTTGAGTTGAGTGAGTTGAGAAGAGGTAAGTATGTTTCTTTTTTATCAAGTTCAAGCCTATGTTTATGCTTTAGAATTCCCCTAACATGCTCGTACATTCCACGTACTGAGCTATTTGGCCTGCATCATTTCATGATGCAGATACACGTATTCAGGATCATCAATAGGCATTTCGTTCAGGTCATGTTATATTTCAGTCAGCTTTAGTGAGCCTTCTTATATTTTAGAGGACTTTACCTTTACCTTACAGTTAGTAGTTTTGAGATGGCATGGGTCTTGTCCTGATATCTCTCTGTAATAGTAGAGGCTTCATAGATAGACATAGTTGAAGAGTTTTCTGTATTTACTTTCTTTTGAGTATTGTTCAGACTTTCTTAAAGTTCACTATTGGAGTTCAATTAATTTAATTCAGTTTTAAGCTTATGTATGCTTTGATTTAGTCTTCCGATTGTAGCTAGCCAGGATGAGGGTTTGCTTGGGGACCAACAATGGTTCTCGAGTGCCGGCCATGTCCAGGGTGTAGGTTTGGGTCGTGACATAATTGCTCAAACTATCCTCTTAAAAGTGGTAACTGCTCTTGAAATATCTTTGAACTCATAACTCATTTAGAAATCAAAGTTTCTCTTTTATCAATGTAAAAATTGGTACCTTTGGGAATACTTAGTTTCCTTATACTCTTACTCAATTCATACTTGAAAACTCTTTCAAAAAAATATATCAAAATCATATTGTGATATGATCATTGATGACTCGGGAAGTCATATTGCATAAACATTGATGGCATAACTAGATACCATATTGCTTAAACATTGATTGCATAACTAGATACCATATTGCTTAAACATTGATGTCATACTCGATTGTCATACTAATTATGTTTTAGAAACTCTTTCTCAAAACTCATCTTTACTTCCTCAAAAACTCAGTTTAAAACTCAAGTGTTGGCTTTAAAAAGCTTCTCAAGATTTATAACTCAATTCATAGGATTCATGCGGAATTATGGACATGAACAACTCAACTCAGGGATCTTAATAGCAATATGGAAACTCGATACTCAAAATTCAACGATACTACTCATCTAAAAAATACTCAATTCATAGGGTACATGCTGAAATATAGATATGAACGAATTAACTCAAGAATCTTAATGCGATATAGTAATTCAATAATTAGGAATAGAATTTCGAAAGAAACAAGAACTCAAGAACTCAAAATCAACTTATCTCAAGAATACTCAAATCTAGGGATAGAATCCTAGATTACTCTTTTACTAATTTGAAAGTAGATGTAGGGCGTGAGGACGAACTAGTCCAACACTATGATAGCCTTACATACTTGGAAGAACAAGGTTCTTGAAGAATCTTGAGGAATCTTGAAGAATAACTTGATTAGAAGCCTTGAAACCCTAACTTGAAGGAGAACAATCAAGAAAACCTTTCTTGAGATTCTTGAATTAGTTTCTTTAAATCTCTATGGCAAAAATTATGATTTTCATTAGTGATTCATAATTGTATGGAAGAATTTGAATTGGAAAGAATGAAATTCTTGGAGAAAGACTTGCCTTGAAGAAGAATCTTGAAATATATTGAAAGAATCTTGAATGGAGTCTTCTACTTTGATTTTTCCTTAGAGTTTTGCCTTAGGGTTTGAGAAAGAAGAGAATGATGGATTAAGAGATGAAAAATTGATTGTTTTGGGTCTTTAATTAGTCATGAAATTCGTTTAGAGTTTTCTTAGAGGTAAAAAGACAAACACGACCCCTTTTAATGTATTTCGTCGGCTAATTCGTCACTGCACTGTATCAAGTTACTAAAATGGTCATAACTTTTTGCTCAGAACTTGGATTGACGCAAAATTGGTGGTGTTGGAAAGAAGATTCAAATACATTTAATTTGATAGGTTATGTGCCACATAACTCTTTATAATCTAAGAGATATGGTCATTTGAAGTTGACCAAAGTAATATCTTATGTCAAAACATAATCGGTAACGAAATTTTCAACTCCACTTTATGCAGGAGATCCTAGTGACCTTAATTGATATCCAAAATCATTCTCACACTAAAGAATTGATCTTAACAACTAAGAAAAATTAAAAGTCACTCAGTACGACATTATATACAACTCAAGAATGGTTTGGGGCTTAACTTAGAAATCTTTGGGGTGTTACAGTTGTGTGGGGCGGGGAGGGATGTGAGGCGGGTTGAAGTGGTTTTTTTAAAATCTAATGTGGGATGGGGCGGGTTGCGGGTCTATGCAGTTTTATGAGGGTTCAAACTTAATTTTAACTTTTTACATGTTATAAGAGTGTAGAACATTATCTATTAAGATAGTTTCTTTAAAGTTACTAAAATATTCAAGATAGTAAATGAAAATGGTTCAATCAAAACTAATACAATTTCATGTTTCCCAATTGAGAAGAAGTTATATTATACGTGAATTGTATTTTGTTTGTATTTTATCTTTTTTTTAAAAAAAATATAATGTTACATTATTATATTTATTAGTTCACATTTTAAAAGGTGACACGGCTGACGAAAAATCCTATGTACGCTACTGTAGGCACTATAACAAAAATAACTTTCACTTGCAACAAATATGCACATTAATAAAGAGTGTTAAAGTCTCTACCAACATTAGTTCATTGTCATTAAATTCAATGTCGTTATAGGCTTTAACAACATTTATAAAGAGTGTTAAAATGTAATTGTCACTAGAAATAGACTCTAAAAATATATTTAGCAGCAATTAAGCTATTGTCGTTAATTAATTGTCGCTAAAGATGATTTTCGGTATAGTGATAAAACATAGTATTTCTCAATTTGAGGTAATTACTCAAAATATCCTCTTAAAAAAGGTAATTGGTTTGAAATATCTCGGAATTCATTAGCTCATTTAGAAATCAAAGTTTCTCTTTTCTCAATGTAAAAAGTGATACCTTTGGAAATACTTAGTTCCCTTTTACTCTTACTCAATTCATATTTGAAAACTCTTTCTCAAAACTCATCTTTTGCTCTCCTCATAAATCAATTTAAATACAAAGCATTTGTTTTGAAAAGATTCTAAATTTAACTTAACAGTAGGGTTCATGCTGAGATATAGACATGAACAAATAACATCAAGGATCTCAATACAATAATAATTAACTCAATACTCAGGAATTAAGAACTCATAACTCAACAATATAAATCGTCTCCAGAATACTCAAATCAAGGATAAAGCCATAGATTACTCTTTTACTAAAATTAGATATATGTAGAGTGTGATGACAAACTAGTCCAACACTATGATAGCCTTACATACATGATTATGAAGATTATAGAACAGAAACTTTGGTAGAGACTTGATTTTTCTTGAGCTTGAAATCTTGGGGCTTGATCTTGAGAAAAGAAACTTTTATGAAGTTTTTAGAATGGAAGAACTTGGGAAAACCTTGGATGAAAAGTTTCTCTTTGTATCTTGAATTTTTGGCATGAAAGTTTTTCTTAGGGTTCTTAATGAAGAAGAGGAACCCTTAGTGAGTTTTGAGAGAATTTCTAGATACTTGAATGTTTAGATCAACGATTTTGAGAGGAAAACTAGTTAGTTGAATTATATACTCAGTTAAAACATTCAAAAATGACTTCGAATAGGGTTAGAAAGCTTGGAAAAGAACCAAAATAACCCTGAAATGCGTACATGATGTTCCTAAAAAATAATTGCACCAACCCTTCATGGATGGCTCCACAGTTCGTGGAACACTCCACCGTCCGTCATGTCGTCCATGAACTTCGACTGTCTGATAGGGCTTTACTAAAACGGGCATAATTTTTTAATCCAAACTCGAAAGGGATAAAACTTGGTGGTCGTTGGATATAAGACTCATAGACTTTTAATTTGTTAGGTGATAGGCCACATAATTAATTATGATATGAGAGATATGATTGTTTGATATTGACCTAAGTAGAATCTTACATTGAAACTAATCGGTAAGAGAGCTTTCAACTCAATTTTGTGCTAGGGGTTTCTTGTAACCTTAATTAGGTGAAAAAACATTGCGGTATAGTTTTAGAAAGGGTGGAAAAGGACTAAAACTAACCCTTCTTAGAAACTGACAGAAGTCATCTACGGAAGGTCGTCTACTATTTGTACAAAAGTCTACAGATTGTAGACCCTCTCGTAGATGCTAGGTTTTGGATCTCTGAAGCTGTGGTCTATGGATCCTTTACACGGCCCTAGGAACTTTGACAGGCCATCCTGCTTAATTGTAGAAAGCTAACTGAAGGTGTTTCAAGACTTGGTTTTCACGAGGCCTTTCGACGGACCGTAGGAACTTCTATGACCCGTAGTTTGGTCTGTGAAACTTAGACTTTGAGAATCAACTTGTCACGCTCTGAGCCTACACCCTTGACGTGGCCGACACTTGAGAACGATTGTTGGTCCCCAAGTGAACCCTTGGCCTGACTAACTCTTTAGTGGAAGACTTACTCAAGAAATATGCGCCTTAAAACAAAACTCCATCATTTAAACTCAAAGTCAATACTCAACTCAAACCCCGTACACATAAAACCACATATGCAAATCAATTAAACTCGACATTCCAAACTCAATGAAACTATTGAAACACAAATCTAAGTTCTCATTGACTCGACATCCGTGAAAACTACAAGAAATTAACTCAACGCCTAAAAGTCTAAAACAAGATCAGGACCTCTAAAAAATCAACCAAGACCCCACCTAGGCCTAAATAATCCTCCAAATCCAATGGAACTCTCAAAATTTTGATCCGGTACCTGAACCCTGAATGTTGACCAAAGTTAACCCTAAGGCTAAATTTCCACAATTTCACAATTTATGACCTCAAATCCTCAAAAGGACTCTGAATCTAAAACCGAAAACTCTCACATATTTTGAGACTGATAGAATCGACAGAATTCCACTCTGACACTCGAAACTCCAAAAGACACTGAAAACAACTTTCTTAACCACTTAAGCATTTCAAACTCAAAACTTATCAAACTATCAACTTTAAACTCAAAGTTCACAATAAACTTTCAAAGCTCAACTAAAAACCACTCGAGGTCGATATCAGGAGGGGAAAATGGTAAATTCATGAAACTTTCCAAAAATGACTGATCGGGTCATTACATTTTGGGACTTTAAGATTGCTACTAAAGGTCTCAATAGTAAATGATGGTTGATCCTTTATCCCAAGGTCCGCTCGGTGCTAAGTAATACTCCCAACAGAATACATGTTGATAATATCATAATGTTAATAATCTGATGATACTGAATGATGCTGATATAACTGATAATATGAATACTGATTATAACTGATAATAGTTGCTAGACACTTTATCTGAAGTATCTATAATCACGACAAACTAATAATCTGAGTCATATAGTTTAACATAACATGGTTCTGAGATAATATAATTCCCATCAATCCCACTTAGAATAGGCTAAAATGACATAGTGTAGAGATTAAAAGAGTTGAAAAAGACTAGAACAACCTTTTAAGAAAACTATCTTCGACAGGTTTCAAGAGGGTTATCTACAATCCGTGGATTGATCTACGTATCGTAGATCCCATTCGTAGAAATCACTTTAAACACTAAGTCTATG
>JAJOOF010002815.1:0-23981 GCA_029582545.1 Solanum lignicaule
TTAGCTTGTTCTTGGAAAAAAAAAATTACAAGAAAAAGAAGAAGAGTATCATGGATTGATGTTAGGGATGATGTATGGTTGTAAGGAAATCTTGTGTGACATCAAGTCAACAGAGAATAAGAGAAGGGGGATTGTGGGGGTAGGGGGGGTGGGGGATGATTGTAATTTCTTTCTACATTTTAATTGTTTGTGTTATACTCCTTTTGCTCTTAATTTAGCTTATCGAGAATAATGAATTCAATAAATTATGGAAGCTATATGAAATTATATCAAATTTAATATTTAAAACTAAAATTCAGATATTCAAAATCTATATTATAACGAGCTGTTTGATGTGAAGTATTACACGTAATAGCTTTGATAATATTTAATCTGGTAATGTTTTAATTTCACTCAATATATGTAACTAATACCTTATTCAATATTCTTATTCTTCTATATAGTGAACTATGACATTGCCAATATCAACACTATTTCTATACGGACTATATATTATGTTACACCCTATTTTTTCCATACAACATATCAAACAGTTGATAAAGAATAACGGTAACCTAAATAATTCAAGAATAACTAATCCAACATTACAATAACAACAATAACATACTCGGTGAAATTTTACTATGTGGGGTTTGGGGAGGGTAGAGTGTATGTAAACTTTACCACTACCTCGGGAGGTAGAAAGACTGTTTCAAAAGATCCTTGGTTCAAGTTCATTAATCCAACATTACTAATACATATACTATTTTGTATTATTCTTATACATTTTACCAAACGAGCCTTAAAAGTACTATATAAGATGTAATTTCTTATATTAATATGATAAAAAAAATATTTTAAGTTATTGATCAAAATTTGCATATATAGTTTAAATAATTAAAAAAAAAAGTCACATAGAATATAATACTTTGGTTTTAAATTTTGATGTGATGTTTATTTATTCAAGTTTTTTTTTACCAATATTTTAGTTTCTATTACTCTTTTCACTATACAAACATTTATAATAATATTGTGCGAGTGAAAATGACTATATATGGAAAGAGTCAAGAAAGTGTAGAAATGACAAATGTTTATTAATAGGTATGTCAAAGGGCAGTGGGAAGAAGAAAAGAACAAAATGAAAGAAGGATGTATGAAATGGGATGACAATTGGCAAACGCAACTAACCAGTATTGTGGTGGAATGGTAAGTACTCCATTTTTAATCAAGAGGTTTTGGGTTCGAATCCTTCCTTGGGTACGGAGTAACCTTTGTTAGAGTACTTAATGTGAAATTTTCCGATGCAAATTCAAATTTAATCAAACTTTCAATATGAATACCGAACATTGGACGGTGAACCAAAAAATTTGGCAAAGGCAGGACACAGGAGGGTAGGGTATCTGAAAGGATACAGAATGTAATGGTCTTTCCAGGTAAATATGCAGACTATATACTGTAAAAGCTATATATATATTGGCAGTGAGTTTCAACACTGTATTTGTTTGTTTGTTTGTTTTATTAGCCATCCACTGGCTGTCCTTTTAGGGTCAACCCCAGATTTTAACATGTAAATCACTGCATTATTTATTGTTCTAGCTAGCTCGGTATTCCATATACTATCCTTCAATATATAATCCACTTGCTTTTGTATTTACACAGATATTAGTTTCAGTCCATTCATTTTTACTAATTCACTATTTTAAAAATAAATTTTTATTTTTATTTTTACTAATCACATTAAATATAATAAGAATTTTGTTTACTAAACATCAATTAATATAAATAATTTAATAAAATACTCATATCAATGAATAGTTTTCAACAAATATACTAAAATAAACGGAGGGAATTCAAATTATAAAAGTAATCAACAAATACTCTATCTTTGAGGACATGCCTCGCTAAGCATAAAATTGAGGAAATCAAGGTCTTCACCCTCTTCTCTAATCTCCCCAGCAACATTCGAGGGCTAATCAATATGGACAAATGGAGTCTCCCATCCTTTAGACAGATTAAAATTAAACCTTCTCATTTTGTGTATGATCCACCTTGAATTGTGTATAATTTCCTTATTTTGTTAGTCTCTAGAGCTCTAGTCTCTTCTCAATGATCATGTACAAAGTTTGGAATGCCAAACTCAAAATTGTAACTTTTTGCACATCAATGATCAAATGAGACATAAAATTTTAAAAAAAAAGAAAAAAAAAAGATAAGAGGGTATGAATGTCACATATTAGGATGAGGTTAGTAATAATTGGTTGACTAGTTTTACAATGAAATTATTACAATAGAGTGTCATACTTGTGTTATTATGAAGTTTTGATGATTTAACAAATTATGAAATTTAATATGGGACTTTGGCCAATGAAAGAGTGAAAGGTTTAAGCGATGCGAAAAAGAGAATCAGTACTCTCATCCAATGGTGTTGCACTAGATTTTTGTCCATCTAATTATATTTATCTTGACAAGGGACCTAACCTAGTTTTTGTATTGGAAGAGTTACACACAGCAAAAGCCATTTGCTAGAAGAAATATTTCTCATTTGTATCAAGGGACTTGATAAATTGATCTCCTACTATCTCTAGTTGTTATATGAGAATATAGTCTTGGTGTTCATTCAGTGTAAGATTTATTTCTATATTATATAAAGCAATTAGATCATTTCAAGTGATAATTAAGTTTGAGCTGTAGCTAGAGTTAGTTATGTCGTGTTGTTAAAATCTATATCGACTGAGTTAATTGGTGCACGTAGTAGGCAATAGAGTTATTGCTTTATTTTATGTAAAAAAAAAAATGTTACAAAGGGGGAAGGGATTAAGTTTAATTTCTAGATTGCAAGAGTTTGTAATATGAATTTTGGCTCATTAAAGTAATGAAGTTGTGTTGAAATCTTATAAGACAAGTTGTGATTTTCTCTTTTCTTGAGTAAGGAGATTTCCATGTAAAATTTTCGTATTCTGTTCTTTTAAATTTTTACTTTCCGCACAATTTCTATCAAGTCAAAAAACTTTATCCATTACCTTGTTGCGCATATAAATTATCAATATGAGTTGTTCCAACCATTCTTATTTATTACACACTAGTTTTCTAAATTCAAAAATTACAAATAGAAAATGTCTGAAAACTGGAGCTCAAATTTTAAACAAACATCTAAAATAAAATGTGGAGAATTTGCTTTTACACCTTGGGATCGTTTGATCTGATAGATAAAGAAAAATAATTTTGGAATAAGATTTTAGTATCTCTTAATTCTTTGTTTGGTTATAAAGTGTGGATAAGTTATCCCAAAATTAATAATTATGTTTGGGCTACGTTAATTCTACTTGTGAGTAGAATACTAATCACGGGATAACTTAAAAAATGTAAAATAACAAAAGTATCCCCTTAAATTCTTTTTTTTATAAATAAACAACTTATTCTTAGAGAGTATTTTCATAAACAACCAACTTATTTCTAGAAATTATGTCATGCATATTTGACAAATTAAATAACCAATAAAAAATAATCTTAACATAACTAATCTCATCACAATTAATTCTAACATAACTTGTCTTCGAACCAAACGGACCCCGAATATCTAGACTACTTTAATCAAAAGAAAAGAAAACATATCTAATACACTGTTGTCAACTACAGTCTACACAGTTGCAAGCAGAAAATAGAATTCATCGATGCTTCTCAAAGATAACACAAATTCAATAAAAAAATTCTGATTATTAGAGAAGATTCATCAATGTTGTCTTATGAGGAAAATAAAATTAGAAAGTGAAGTTTTTGTATCTAATTTTTAAGAAAACGCCACGTATAGGTGCGATGTAGAAATATTTTGTTGAGGATATTGAATTTTAACTTATGAGGGGTATATATACTCTAAAGTTGGATGATTTAGGAAAAATATATATATAAAAAAAATATAATAAAAGACAAATCTGATTTATTTCTTTACGCGATAGAGTAAATTTCTTAGATAGTCATCTATGTTTGAGAACTTATCTTATAATATCATTTTTATTTCTTTTATCATAATCCTTAGAAAAAATTATCTAACTTCACAACTTATTTTACTATATTTTCTAAAATTTCCTATCATTTAAAAAAATTACAAAAAATTCTACTTTGTTTGATTTATTAGTCAGATACATCATTTTACGCGATGTATCGGTCGGATATACCACTTTACACAATATATCTATCGAATACATCATTTTATGATGTATCGAGACATTACTTTACGCAATGTATCAGTCGGATACATTACTTTACACCATGTATATCGATTGGATATATCACTTTACGCGATGTATCGAGACGTTGAATGATGTATATCAAGACATTGAGGGATATATCTGAAACCTGAAACGCAATGTATTGAGACATTTTGGGATGTGTCTGAATTCCATCAAATTTAAGAGATTTTTACAATTTGAAAAAAATAGGAATATAATATAATTAGATCTTAATAATATAAATTTATGAAAAAATTATGATTCTTTATATATTCTATTTAACATTATTCTTATATATTCTACGAAATGATCGGTAAACTTGCTTAACTTTGGATAATTCTTCTAGGAATGCAAACTCTACCTCACAGCTTTTTAAACCAGATTTGAGGGGTGGAGGTCAATTTGACGGCGATGGTCATATAAATATGTTTGCCTGCGCAGGCAGCCTACTATTTTCCATTGACAATTGACATATATAGAAATTAAAACATATAGCTTTATTGTATGCATTTCATGTGATATGATTTATATCTACTTTTAGCCAAGCAGACTACCTATCCCTACATGGAATACCAACATCTCTAATTATTATCCACAGATTTTTGGATGAGACTCTAGTACATACATAAAAGAAAAAAATACGATTTAGGATCACAGTATACAAAAATAATTTTTAACGGTAGTATAATATACAAATTAATAAAGAAGGCTAACATTTTTTAGGAATATTTATAAAGAGTAATAATTATTATTAAAAAAATATATTTAGTAATAATTAAATTACTACCTTTAATTAATTATTGTATTGTCATAATATTAAAATTTTGTACTAATCACTTATATATTGAACATTCTTTGGAGATGGTTCATCACTTATAAGCTGAGCTAGTTAAGAGTCAAAATGGTCTACCTTTGTATAGCCATTCTATTTTTAAATTTTTTTAGGGTTTGTTTGGTAGCTGGTTAGAGTTATGAAGGTATTAGTAATATAATGATTAGTTATACGTGAAATTATGTATTATTTCAGGCAAAAATTAGTTATGCATATATTGGTTATTCTACTTTTAATCGTGTATAAAATAATACATAAATTCTCTAATAACTTATACATGTATTAGTTACGTGAGTTCTAAATTATCAATCAAATATTGTATTAATTTTATACATAAATAATTTATTTTCTACTTGCCTATCAAAACACAATATAATTATACGAAAATTAATACACATAAATAACTTATTTTTTATTCGGTTACTAAACGATCCCTTAAAAGCAAGAAGTTGAAAAAGAACCTTAGATGAGAATTACTCAAAGATTTTATAACGAGACAAAAACTTATTCCATTAATTAAGACTTGTTTTTCGCTCATAAGGTTAATTTTACACTATCAATACTATAATTTATTGTCTATACAATATTGAGTACTTCATTTGCTTTGTTGTCTATACATGTTGTAGAAAGTCATGTGTGATTAACTTTGAGGTATTCAATCATGGACTAAAGAAAGTCATTTGGATGGTAAATATCTCTCATTTGCAATTTGAAAATTGCGAGTTCGAACCATCTCATGCCTTGTGACAAACAGATTTTTTTATAGCCCATGTAAAATGACCATTTAGTTATGGGCCCTTTCTTTTTAAAGGAGTTTGTGACTAGAAAGTATAAACAAAACTACTAATTAACGTTTTTAACCCTTAAATTTTCTTTTTTAATATTAGTCGTATTGAAGCCTAAGACTGACTGACGACTAGTTAGATGTATGTAATCACTACATCAATTTTTTTTTTAGCCGTAATTAATTATCTGCAATAATTTATTGCCACTATATATATATATATATATTATTATTTTTTATTTTTTTATAATTTTTTTAGAGACAATTATTAGTGACAATTACATACTAGCGATCTTTGTAAATGATTATAAAATCTATAACAATATTGAATTCAATAACAATTACTCAATTGCTACTAAATATGTATATTTTAGAGACAATTATTAGTGATAATTACATACTAGCGATCTTAGCATTCTTTATTAATGTACATTATTTATTACCGCTAAAAACTAGTGAATCACATTCTCTGCTCTAGCTAAATATGGATGAAAAAAATACAATAAAGATACAAAGGAAAGGAAGATTATACAAAAGTCAGAATCGAAGAGCCTATAAGCATTCATGTCTTCGATTCATTAACATGTTTGTTTATATGATAAGGATATTTTTGGCATTTTCTATGTTTTGTTCTTCAAACAATTTGTATTTTGCTTCTTTATACTTGTACCTTTTCCTGGTTAGACAAAAAAACCCAGCCAACATTAATATAATGACATATTATTATATGTTTGCTATTTTTCTTTCTTGATTGCTATGTTTTAGAAACAAAATTTAATCGCTTACACATGTATTTATGTGTATTTGACTTGAAATATAATTTTAAATTATTAATTAGCGAAATAATATGTAGTTATTTCAAATGATAGTAAAAATTACAAATATGGTAGGAATGCTTGTTGTTCGCCCAAAAATGGGTGAATCCTAATTTTTTTTTCTTCATATTTTGAGAAAATGGTCGTCAATGGTGTAAGAGACCGTCGGTCCATTTTCGGCTGAAGTGTCTATTTTAGTATATGTTTTTAGATATGGTCTATTTAGGTTCATTTTAATATATTAGCTTAAATACATGTTTGTCGGATTAAATGTTTGTTACGATCGGGTTCCGTCGTTATAGAAAAGTCAACGGAGAAAAATTTTGGGTCGAAAAACTTTTTCGTAGTAACTTGGAATTTCTCAACCTAGTCCAGATTTGGATGAAATCGGAGTCATTAAGGTGTAGGAAAATCTGGTAACAATCGAGTGACTTAATTATGATTTTGATTACATGAGTAGTTAGATAAGTCGTTTAAGGAATCCGTACGACTTTGCGGAATTGAATTCGGGTGAGTAGAACTCCCGAAATCGATCTGAGAGTGAACGATATTTTCTGAGCGTCGTTGGTTAAAGGTGTGTTGTGAAATGAGGGTTTTGAAATTATTAAAATAACTCACTGTTTCGTGCAAGCCGCTTTGGCGGTGGTTTTGATCGCTCTGGCGGGGCCGCTGTAGCGGGGTGAGTGCCGTTGTGGCTGGCCAGATGCGACTTAAAGTCGTAAATAAACCCTAAGACGTCTTTATTTTGCACTTTTTGGTTTTTAGAGCTAAGGAACGTACCCCAGGCCATTCTTGACAGTTTTCCACCATTCTTGAGGCTAAAGGTAAGGTTTTAACTCCCCGAATCCGTTTCTCGATTCGTAGAACATAATCTAATGGGTAAATATCGATGGGGGAGGGTTTTGATCTAGAATTTATGGTGGAAACAACCCTATTTTGGGTACTTGGGATCATGGGTATGATCTAGGGTTGTTAGAATTGTTAGTAATTCGGGTAATTAGTGATTGTTTATTGATTCCCGTATTATATTGATTGTTTGTAGATAAAAAACAAGCGGAACGAATCCGGAAAGGGAAGGATCAAGTTTCATAGGGTTTCAAGCTTGTTTCGAGGTAGATGATGGTTGTGATTTTATGATTGTGTGATGTATGTTTGTTCTTGCTTCATTATGATACATGTATGCATGCGAATGTTGCATTATTGATCACACTTGTTGTAAATGAGATAGATGAATAACTATATGCATGAATCACTTCTTGATTGTATGATTATTGAGAATGTACTTGTGAGTATGATTGTGGTGTGTTGATTGGATCAGATACCGTGTTTAGGTATACTAATTGTGATCGGTTGTAACGTTCCGACATAATTATGAGATCGGTTGCCACGTTTCGGCATATACATTGGATCGGGTACCACATTCCGGGATGCTAACTGTTTGGGTTTGGGTTCCATGAGAGGACCAATGACTTATTATAAATGTATAATGTTGAGCATGTGATAATCTGTATTGTATATGTTCTGTATGTTGCATGTTTGTAATGTTGTATTGACTTGTGTATGTTGCACTTAGTGGGATAGCCGAGTGATCTTACTAGTACACTGTGGTTGTATACTGAGACTGCACTTGCTCTTTCTTTATTGAGTACAGGGCATCTCAAGCGGCTATTGACAGACCTCGCTTAGAAGATCAGTGATTGTCGTTCGAATTCAAGGGTGAGCTAATTCTTCCGGGCTGCCATGAGTTCTCCTTTCGTCTATGTCCACATTTCGAACTTAGACTTTTCTAGTTAGTTCATTAGTTGGGGTTGTAACCCTTCTTGTTTAGACTTTGGTTCATTGCTAGATGTTTTGGTACATTGACTTTTAGGTTCTAGATGTATTTTTCCGAATTGTTAGTTGTTAGATCTTTTGGAAGTTTATGGGAACTTCAGTTTTTAGATATTATTCATGTTCTTGTATCCTTAATGCTTTAGTTTTTGGTTTAATTGCTTGGTTTGGGTTGTAGTAGTGGTTCTCCCACTTTAGGGTTAGTGTGGGTGTCAATCACGACTGTCTGGGTCGTGACAATGTTACTCTTTCTGTCTCAATTTATGTGACCTACTTTCCTTTTTAGTCAGCCTAAAAAAGAATGACATATTTCTATATTAAGTAACAATTTAACTATAAAATGTCTATTTTACCCTTAATGAAATGATTTACAGTCACACAAATTTCTATCATTCAATTTGGTCCACAAGTTTTAAAAGTTTTCCTTTCTTTCTTAAACTCCGTGCCGAGTCAAACTACCTCACATAAAATGGGACAGAGAGAGTATTAGTTATATCACTATATACAAAGTGTATATTGAACTCGTCCTTTTTCGCCTAACTCTATCTCTTGTTCCTCTCCTTTTCTCTATTACATTTCCTATATCTTTGTATTTAAAATCAATCTCATCAAGTGTATTTGATATCAATTTTATTCAGTGTATCTTATACAATAAATCGAGACAAACTCAGAAAATGTATCCAATGTATTCGTATGTAAACATATATGTTAGGTATCAAATATACATGTATCATGTATCAAATAGGCATTGATACATTCATCAATTTTCTCTATATGCCATCACTACCATGTAGAAAGAGAGGAGAGAGGGAGAGAAAGAGGGGAGAGAGGGAGAAGAGATGCAAGCGAGAGAAAAATAGGAAGAAATTTAATAGAAAACTATTAAGTGATAGAGTGATAATGTAACTATTTTAAAGTAAAATAAAATTTAACAAATTAAATATTTATCTAAGTATCTAATTTTTCTTAGGAAACTTATAGAAATCCCACTAGTTTAGGAGATAATTACTTAGATATACTTTAGTTTGTAATATTATGAATCTTGATAACCAGATTTTAGTGCATCCAAATATGTCCGGATACACGTATCTCAAAATACAGTGGGTCAAAATTAGTTGTAATTTGTTCTAAATACATTGTATCCAAGTGGATTTGCATGTATCTGTGATACATAATGTTAGTGAAAATTACAAGATTACAAATTACAATTGAAAATAAAATGAAGAAATAAAATTATCTTCTGGCTGAGGCGCGAATATCTCACTCTCTTTAATGAGATTCAAGGCGCAACAAATGTTTTTCACCGGTCCAGCAGTAGTCCTTCTTGACTTGTCCCCTCCAGGATACAACAGTCTAATCACAAAGTACAATTGAACAAACTCTAAACAAGAGTTGAGTCCAAAACTCCAAAAAAAACACATTTTTCAACTAATTAGATTTTTTTTTTTTGATAAACTTTTATGCACTCTATATTTTCTTGTATACCCAAAATAAATGAAGACCACCACTATTTATAGTTGAAGAAGTCTTCCTAGCAATTAATAGAAAGATAATGAGGTAGTAAATAGAAAAAATAAATGGTCTAGAGGTTACATATATTACAAGGTATAATAGAGAATAAAGAGTGAAAAATAAAATGGAAAAGTAATGGTCATGGTTGACCACTACATGTCCTGCTATGAAACACAAAAAAAACCGACACCATTACAACGTTCTTAGCAAAGTTATCACTAAGAAATGACAATTAAACCAAATGAGACTAAATATGGCATCAATTGTCAACAACTGACAAAAGGGAGTAATGCACCATAATGTGTATTTAGGCAGAAATGAAACAAAAAGAATTGGAAACGACACTTTAGCATATAATAAAATTAAAATACCACAACACATAACAAATCTCGTTCGTCACTTTTGCCTATCTCTCATCTCACTCGTCGCTCTCTTATATATCTGATATCCCATATATATGCAAATCACACTACGTACATACAAATACATGTATCAATAGTAAGATTCACATGTATCTGAGTTACATGATGTCACGACCCAGACCGTCGGGATTGACACCCACACTAACCCTCCGGTGGGAGAACTATTACTACAACCCAAACTAACAAATTTTATGAAATCTAAGGCATTTAAGATACAAAAGCAGGTTTAAATGATAATAAAAATGAAGTCCCCATAGACTCCAAGGTTTTAATAAGCAACCAACCAAACTAATGCGGAAGAATAATCCCTAGAACCTGAAAGTCATTATACCGAAACTCTACTAACGACAAGTCTAAGAACAAGGGGTACAACCCCGAAATTAAACAAACACCTTAAGCAAATAGTCTGAGTCCGAAAAGAGTGGACTTAAACAAGAGAGATCCATGACAGCCTGAAAGAATTGGCTCACCCTTGAATCCGGTCACGCTCAATAGTCACTTAGCTGGGGTCTATCAATAGCCGCCTGAAGATGCCATGTACTCAATAAAGAACAAGCAAGTGCAGTATCAGTACACAACCACAGTGTACTGGTAGGATCACGTGACTATCCCAATAAGTGAAACACATGCAAGTAACCACAACATTATAAACAGGTATATACCGAACATATACAATATTAGTCATCTTTTCAGGATCAATGTAGCATTCCACGTTCTCGATAACACACATTGGTTATCATTTTAGAGCAATAAACAATATTTCAACCGCAATCACCATTAGATATGAACGTAATCAACACAAGTAGATACACAACACAATTCAATGGTTCTCTCACGGAACCCAATTCAATAGTCCTGTCATGGAACCCACACCCAAACTGTTAGCGTACTGGTACGTGGTACCCGATCCGATATTTATGCCGAAACGTAGCAACTGATCCAATGTTTATGCCGAAACATGGGAATCGATCCCATATTTATGCCGAAACGTGGCAACCGATCCAATGTTTATGCCGAAACGTGGCAATCGATCCAATCAACAACCCACACTCACAATCACAATGTATATTCTCACAATCATACAACAAGAGGTGATTCATGACATACAATTATTCAATTATCCTCATTTACGATTAGGGTGATCAATAATGCAACATTCACATACATACATGCATTATAATGAGCAATTACAAACATATATCACGCCAACATGAAATCACAACCATCACTTACATCTTATCCAAGCTTGAATCCCCTAAGGCACTTGAATCTTCCCTTTTCAGATTCTTTCCGCTTGTTCTAGGTCTACAAACAATAATATATACGCAATGATCAACAATCAAGACCCAATTACCCGGATCATAATCAATAATATCAACCCTAGGTCAAACCTTGATCCCTATACCCAGATTAGAGATTTTTCCCACCATTCAAACAGTTCCAAAACCCTTCCCCAACAATAATCACCAAAGAAACTAAGTTCTACGGATCAAAAACTGGATTCGGGGAGTGAAAACCTTACCTTAGCCTCAAGAATGGTGGAAAACTGTCAAGAAAACCCCTGGGGTCGTTCCTTAGCTCTCAAAGTTGAAAAATGCAGAATAAAACGTTTTTGGGGTTTTATTTCCGACTTAAGTCGCGTCTGTCCTGTTACAACGGCATCCATCCCTCTACGGCGGCATGCACAGAGACAAAATGCTGGAATTTGAATTCCAAGCCCCCATTTAACAACACACCTTCAACCCTTGAAATTCAAAAACCACTCGTTCACTAAGATCATTTTTGGGAGTTCTACTCGCCCGAATTCAATTCCGTAAAGTCGTACAGGTTCCTTAATGTCTTAACTATCTATTCATGTAATCAAAATCATAATTAAATTACCCAGTTGTTACAAGATTTCCCTAGACTTTACTGACTCCGATTTCATCCAAATCTAGACTAGGTTGGGAAATTCCAAGTTACTACGAAAAGTTTTCTGACCCCAACTCTTTCTCCATTGGCTTTTCCCTAACGACGGAATCAAGTCGTTACAATAGATACCAATTTTCCCATCACTCGTCCCTGAGTGATCAACTAGGGAAGACTGGCTAGAGTAAGGGTAGAGTAGTACTTGAATCGCTGAACAACAGGGGATACTTGTCTCGAATTTCCCTAGCTTCCAGACATCGAGATAAAAAATTTCAACTGGTTCTTCTTCATACAGAAGGTCTTGTGTAACACAACTGAGTCTCACTTTATGATATAATCTTTGTCACCAACCAATTGAATACCTACACATCGTTCTATACAATGTCTCAATGAAGTCATCACAATACTCAAGTGATAATTATTGTTGTATGTGCATTTAACTAACAACAAAGCTATTCTTTATAACCACCAAACACTACAAAAGGAACCCCAATTACCAACAAAAAAATTCGTTGGTAAATTGATCAAATTGGTTGGCAAATTGAGTTACCAACCAAATGTCAACTTTTATTAATCCGTTGCTAAAAGGCTCGTCGGTAAATATTACCAACCGATTTTAATTTGTTGGTAAACTTACCAACCAAAAATCAGTTGGTAAACACCCAAAGATGTTGTTACAAAATTTTGAAACATGGCCCTGAAATTTCCGTTGGTAAATTCACCAACTAATTTTTGGTTAGTATATCGCTAGTACCTTTACTAACGAATTGAAAAGGAGTTAGTAAATTTTTTTCTTCATTATTCAATTCCATTGGTAATTATAGTAACAAATGTCTAATAGTAAACTTTTTCAGATACATTGGTAATTGGTTGGCAATTTTAGTAACAGAAAATTTATGTTGGTAATTTACCAATAAATTTTAAATACTATTTTTTTTTTGGTTTCTCATCCGATGTCCGGTACCCACATTGGAGCCCGACTAAATCCGGATTCACTCCGGGAGGTCCCACATTGGGGAGTAAAGCGCTCTCTAACAAAGGGGACTCCGTACCTAAGGGGAATCGAACCTGAGACCACTTGGTTAAGGATGAAGGAGTACTTACCACTCTACCACAACCCTTGTTGGTAATAAATTTTAAATACGTTAGAATGATTATTTGTTTTTCTAATAAATTTACTAATTGATTGTTAGTTTGTTGGTAATATATCATTCAAGGCGACTTCGTACCCAAGGGGAATCGAACCTGAGACCTCTTGGTTAAGGATGAAGGAGTACTTACCACTCCACCACAACCCTTGTTGGTAATAAATTTTAAATACGTTAGTATGATTATTTGTTTTTCTAATAAATTTACTAATTGATTGTTAGTTTGTTGGTAATATATCATTCAAGGCAACTTCGTACCCAAGGGGAATCGAACCTGAGACCTCTTGGTTAAGGATGAAGGAGTACTTACCACTCCACCACAACCCTTGTTGGTAATAAATTTTAAATACGTTAGTATGATTATTTGTTTTTCTAATAAATTTACTAATTGATTGTTTGTTGGTAATATATCATTCAAGTTCAATGTTAGGTTAGTAATTGATTGACAATATGTTCAAAATATTATTAACTGAATGATTATCCAATAGTAAAGTATTTATTAATTTATTGCATTTAAAAATCTAAGAGCACGAATATAAATTCAAAAATATTAATATCAATTTTACAAATCATATTTGAATGAAACAATGCAAAATCTATGATAACAAGTTAAATTAATCTCAATATGACACATATCATTATATCAAAAAATTTAATTTAGCACGTTTACCAAAAATATTGACCAAATCTAAATTTTGACCAAAACTTAAAAGTTAAAACGCCTAACAGCACAAACTGAAAATGGAACCCTCAAAACTTGAACCAACCATCCTATTAGATATAAAAATGACCTTCTGAAGTTAATCGCGCTGACGGAATTTTCATCAGAGCACGTTTACAAATTTTTTTAAGCAAAGTTAAATTTTGGCCAAAAGTTAAAAGTTTAAACGCCTAACGGTACAAACTGAATATGAAAACCTCAAAATCCAAACCAACCATCCTATGAGACGAAAAATGACCTTCCAGAGCTAACCGCGCTGACGAAATTCAAATTTGAGCATGTTTCCCAAAAAAATTGACCTAATTCAAATTTTAGCCAAAAGTTAAAAGTTAAAACGCTTAACGACACAAAGTGAAAATAAAAGTCTCAAAACCCGAACCAACCATCCTATGAGACCAAAACTGAACTTATATGGCTAACAACGGTGACATAATTTTAATTCAAGCACGATTACCAAAAATATTGACTAAAGTGAAATTTTGGCCAAAACTTAAAAGGTAAAATGCCTAACGGCACAAACTAAAAATGGAAGCCTCAAAACCCAAACCCTTTATCTTATTACATAAAAAATGACCTTCCGCATCTAACTGCACTGACAAAATTCTCATCTGAGCACGTTTATCAAATATATTTACTGAAGTTAAATTTTGGCCAAAATTTATAAGTTAAAACATCTAACGGCACACACTTAAAATGAAAGCCTCAAAACCCGAACCAACCATCCTATTAGATAAAAAATGACCTTTGGAGTTAATTACGCTGACGGAATTCTCATCTGTGCACATTCACAAAAATATTGACCAAAGTAAAATTTTGGCCAAAACATAAGATTTAAAACACCTAATGGCACAAACAAAAAATGGAACCCTCAAAACTTGAACCAACCTTCCTGTTAGATAAAAAATGACCTTTCGAAGTTAATTACACTGACATAGTTCTAATATGAGCACGTTTACCAAAAATATCGACCAAAGTCAAGTTTTGGCTAAAATTTAAAATTTAAAACGCCTAACGACACAAACTGAATATGAAAGCCTCAACACTAGACGCTGATTTACCAAAAAGTTTAACTTCAATTGATAGATTTACCAACTATTCAAATATAAGTTAGTAATTAATAATTTACCAATAAATTTTATCACAGTTGGTAATAGTTACTATTCAACTAAGCATTCATTTGTAATGTTACCAACTAATAACTAATATGTTGGTAAATTTTACCAATGAATTAATGATCGGTTGGTATATTACCAACTATTTTAAAGCTGTTAGTAATTTACTAACTACAATCTTTATTCGTCGGCAAAATTTTCAACTAATTGGATATTGGTTGGCAAGTTTACCAACAAATTACATTTTGTTTCTAATTTACCAACACATTTATATTTGGTTGGTAAATTTAGCAACACAATTTTTCCGTTGGTAAATGTTTGGTTAGTAATTCATTGGTAATATGTTAATAAATTATATAAACAATTTTTTGTCACATTTGCCAACCGATATATACTTCGTTGGTAATATTACCAACAAAAGGTGTGCGTTAGTAATATTTCAGTTGGTAATCCATCGATAGAATGCTGCTAAATTTGGCGCCATTTTTTCCCGCCGTATTTACCAACTAAAATACTTAGTTAGTAAGATTTTGGTTGGTAATCTGTTAGAATTTCGTTGTTAAGTTTTAAAATATAATTCAGTTAGAAATATGTTGGTAATTTGTTAGTAGAATACAAACAACTTAAGTTGTTAGTAAAATCTATTGGCAATTTGGGGTTTTTTTGTAGTGTACATTACGAGCTTTTAACCTAGATGTTTATGCTTTGTTAGATTCAGGGGCTACTCTTTCCTTTGTAACTCCTTATATAGTAGTCAACTTCAATGTTAGTCTAGAAACTTTTTCAGAACCCTTCTCAGTCTGTACTCTAGTCGGTGACCCAATTATAGCTAGACGGGTATACAGAAATTGCCATGTCACAGTCTCTCAGAAAGTCACCTCAGCAGATTTTGTAGATTTAGAAATGGTAGACTTCGATATCATTCTAGGCATGGATTGGTTACATTCCTGTTATGCCTCAGTCGATTATAGAACTAGGATCGTTCGTTTTTAGTTTCCAACGAACCAATCTTAGAATGGAAGGGTAGTAGCTTAGCGCCTATGGGTCGATTCATTTCTTACCTTAAGGCCAGAAAGATGATCTCTAAGGGTTATCTCTATCATCTAGTTTGGGTTAAGGATTTGAGCTCCGAAACCCTAATTCTTGAGTCAGTTCATGTAGTTAATGAGTTTCTAGAAGATCTTCCCGGAGTTCCTCCTGAAAGGGAAATCGACTTTGGAATTGATCTCTTTCCAGATACCCAGCCTATTTCTATTCCTCTTTACAAAATGACTCCAACTGAGCTTAAGAAATTGAAAGAGCAGTTGAAAGACCTTCTAGATAAAGGCTTCATCAGACCTAGTATTTCCCCATGGGGTGCACCAATATTATTCGTGAAAAAGAAAGATGGTTCTCTAAGGATGTGCATTGACTATAGGTAGTTGAACAAAGTCACAATCAAGAATAAGTATCCCATCCCCAAGATTGATGACTTGTTTGACCAACTTCAGGGTGCTAGTCATTTCTCAAAGATAGACCTCAGATCCGGTTACCATCAGCTTAGAGTCAGAGATAGTGACATCTCGAAAACAGCTTTCCAAAATCGGTATGGTCATTATGAATTTGTAGTTATATCATTTGGACTAACCAATGCTCCTACAACTTTCATGGATTTGATGAGCAGAGTGTTCAAGAAGTATTTGGACTTATTCGTTATCGTCTTTATTGATGATATCCTCATTTAATCTAGGAATGAGGAAGAACATGCGACTCATTTGAGAGTTGTCCTGCAAAATCTCAAAGATCGCCAGTTATAGTCAGAGATAGTGACATCTCAAAAATAGCTTTCTGAACTCGGTATGGTCATTATGAATTTATAGTTATGTCATTTGGACTAACCAATGCTCCTGCAGCTTTCATGGATTTGATGACCAGAGTGTTCAAGCAGTATTTGGACTTGTTCGTTATTGTCTTTATTGATGATATCCTCATTTAATCTAGGAATGAGGAAGAACATGCGACTCATTTGAGAGTTGTACTGCAAATTCTCAAAGATCGCCAATTATTTGCTAAGTTCAGCAAATGTGAGTTTTGGTTGCAATCCGTTGCTTTCCTTAGGCATATTGTGTCTAGGGAAGGGATCCGAGTGGATTCTCAGAAAATAAAAGCAGTGAAACAATGGCCCAGACGTACCTCTCCTACATATATCAGAAGCTTCTTGGGGCTGGTTATTAC
The DNA here is from genome assembly GCA_029582545.1 of Solanum lignicaule. Classification (NCBI taxonomy): domain Eukaryota; kingdom Viridiplantae; phylum Streptophyta; class Magnoliopsida; order Solanales; family Solanaceae; genus Solanum; species Solanum lignicaule. The sequence continues at coordinate 17,504 of JAJOOF010002815.1, forward strand.
AGAAGGTTCGTTGAAGGATTTTCATCCATAGCTTCCCCATTGACTAAGTTGACTAAAAAAAAGGTTAAGTTTCAGTTGTCAGATGATTGTGAGAAAAGCTTCACAGAGCTGAAAACTAGGTTGACTACAACTCATGTTTTGACTCTACCAGAGGGTTTAGACGGTTATGTGATCTATTGTGATGCATCTAAAGTCGGCCTAGGTTGTGTGTTGATGCATCGAGGTTAGGTCATAACTTATGCTTCTAGACATCTTAAGGTGCATGAGAAGAATTATCCGACTCATGACCTCGAGCTTGCAGCAGTGGTGTTTGCACTTAAGATTTGGAGACACTACTTGTATGGTGTTCACGTAGATGTGTTCACAGACCATAAGAGCCTTCAGTATGTGTTCACCTATAAAGAGTTGAATCTTCGCCAGAGGAGATGACTTGAGTTCCTCAAAGATTATGATATGAATGTGCTTTACCATCCTAGTAAGGCCAATATAGTAACAAATGCTCTTAGTAGACTGTCTATGGGTAGTGTAGCACATGTTGAGGAAGAAAGGAAGGAATTAGCGAATGATGTTCACCGGCTTGCTCTTTTAGGAGTTTGCCGCATGAGCATATCAGATGATGGTGTAACAGTTCAGAATAGGTCAGAGGTAGCGAAGGTTAAGGAAAAACAAGACAGTGATCCTATATTGCTTCAACTAAAGGGTGCAGTTCATCAGTAGAGGGTTGAGGTTTTCTCCCAAGGGGGAGATGGTGTGCTTTGCTGTTAGGGTCGTTTATGCGTTCCTAAGGTGGGTGAGTTGAGACAACAGATTCTTGCAGAAGCCTATGACTCTAGGTATTCTATTCATCCAGGTGCCACTAAGATGTACCGTGATTTGCGAAAAGTCTTTTGGTGGAATTGCATGAAGAGGGATATAGAAGATTTTGTGGCTAAGTGCCTTAATTGTCAACAAGTGAAGGTAGAACATCAGAAACCTGGAGGTATGACTCAAGAGATCACCATTCCTACTTCGAAGTGGGAAGTGATCAACATGGACTTCATTACTGGTTTACCTTGTACTCGCAGACAAGATGACGCCATTTGGAGGATAGTTGACAAAGTTACTAAGTCTGCGCGCTTTTTGGCTGTTAATATTACAGAATCGGTGGAGGACTACGCCAGGCTTTACATTAATGAGATAGTCAGGTCGCATGGAGTTCCTTTGTCTATCATCTCAGATAGAGGTCCTCAGCTTACCTCTCATTTCTGGAAGTCATTTTAGAAAGGTCTTGGTACTTAGGTTAATCTTAGCACAACATTTCATCCACAAACCAATGGTTAGGCAGAGCGTACCATTCATACCTTAGAGGACATTTTAAGAGCTTATGTGATCGACTTCAAGGGTAGTTGGGATGATCACCTTCCTCTTATAGAGTTCACCTACAATAATAGTTACCATTCCAGCATTCCGATGGCCCCTTATGAGGCATTGTATGGGCGTAGATGTAGATCTCTAGTTAGTTGGTTTGAAATAGGTGAAGCAGCCTTGATACGGCCAGATTCGGTTCATGATGCCATGGAAAAAGTTTAGCTCATTAGAGATAGAGTTAAGACAACCCAGAGTTGCTAGAAGTTTTATGCAGATGTAAAGAGAAGAGACTTGGAGTTCTAAATTGATGACTGGGTTTTCCTGAAAGTATCACCTATGAAAGGGGTGATGAGATTTGGCAAGAAATAGAAGCTCAGTCCTAGATATGTAGGCCCTTACAGGATTTTGAAAAGAATTGGAAAAATGGCTTATGAGTTAAAGTTCCCACCTAAACTAGCAGCGATGTATCTGGTCTTTCACATTTTATTGTTGAAAAAGTGTGTGGGTGATCCAGCATCCATAATACCTTTAGAAAGTGTGGCTATGAAAGATAGTCTCACTTATGAGGATGTGCCAGTTGAGATTCTTAATCATCAGGTTTAAAGGTTGAGAAACAAAGAAGTCGCTTCACTTAAGGTTTTGTGGAGGAGTCAATCCGTAGAAGGGGCTACTTAGGAAGCAGAAGCAGCCATGAAGGCTAAGTATCCTAATCTCTTTCCTTTCGATTCCACTCTAGCTTGAGGTAATAGTTCAGTTCCTCTTCAGTTTTTCAGTCATTCATGCGTAGCTTTAGTCTTAGTATCATGTTCCTTCAGTTTGTACTTGCATTTTCAGTGTATTTGCATTTTCTTGGAACTTAGTTTAGTCAGAAATCAGTTTCAAGTGTTTAGTGGTAGGGTTGCAGGTCTTTCCCTCCTTGTTAAGCTAGTTTAGTCTTCATTCAATGACGAATGTTTTCGAGGGGGAGATAATGTAACACATCGGGTCTCAAAATGAAGAAAATCCTAGTTTTTAGAAAAATTGGTGCCAGTACCAACGGAACCACCCAAGGACCGTATGTAGGACCACGGACCATAAGTGGAGTTCCGTCCTTAAGACCCAAATCATTATAGTCTCTGATCCCACCCACGGTCGACCAGTACATCCGTGGTTGGACCTATAGACCGTAGGTGAGGGTGAGTAGCCAGTTAGAGGAAAATTGCTGATGGGTCAACTTCAAACGGTCATAACTCTTAGCACAAAAGGAAATAGGTGGCCTATGACCTATGAAATGAAAGATAATTGAATCCTCTTTCCAACACCACTTAGTTTGCTAAAATCCCATCTCGGAGTAAAAGGTTATGCTCGTTGTAGTGAAGCACTACCGGGCAGACTTGACCAACGACCCCTACCTACGGTTGTTAGGTCAACCCACAAACCGTAGGTCCCTCCGTGGGTGGCCTTCAACAACTTTTAAGTTATGGTCATTTAGGTGTTTTTCCTATGCGTTGGGCACTTAAACTACACCATTTGATCCTTAAACTACGTAGTTTTGATCAATTTAAGCCTAGTAACTTAGTCAGATCTTTCCCTAAGCGATTCATTCACTAAAAATTCATCAAACTTAGAACAAAAGAGGAGAAAAGAGGCAACCCAAATCCTTCCAAGAACGCAACAAGTTTTCATCAGTTCCAGCCCCGAAATCGAAATATTTCTCCGTGAATTTCGTCACCAGGTATGTGGGATTTCACTAGTGGGTTCCTTTCACCCATTAGGTCCCTAGATTTCAGTCAGAATGTTGATTCCCTTAATATCACCTAGACCTAGGGTTTCTTGAATGTTAGAAATTATTGGGCTTTAGTTGTTAGAATGATCCAAATCAGATTGTCATGAATTTAGTATCGCTTTGTGTAGATTCTTTCATAAATTAAGAACCCTAGCTATGTAGTTCTTTTAGTTCATGAATTACACATGCTATGTCTGTTATTTCAGACATATATACATGCCTCAATTTTTAAATGTTTCATTATCATCATATTAATGTTGCATTCTCAGTTTGCATGTCAGTATTTTGAGTTATCCGAAATTACAGAAATTCAGTCAAAAATTGTTAATTACATAATCAATTGGGAGTAGCTTAATACCGAGTGGACTAGGGTCAGTCACCCTCATAGTCCCAGAACTACGTGCCCCATAGGTAAGTCCCCTCTGTGGGCATTATATTTAGTGATCACGCCAGTCATGCCTCTATACCTCTAGCAGGGTATATTGGGTCCTCTTGGTGGGGTGTATACATCGGACTCCACATTTAACTCATGTGGTTTTATGTCGGTTATTAGTAGCTCCCACAATCCAGTCAGATTCTATTGTATTGACTATGTTATCAGTTACAGTCAGATTTCAGTTGTTAGCATGTTATAAACTTGGTCATTACATTCAGTTAGTTCATGTTTAGTATTCTCAGTTTAGTATCATTTTTATCTCTTATCATTGCTCAGGTATATACTTTGTTTAGTTATGTTTATTGTTCAGCTTTACTCTATCCTGCATGCTTAGTACCTTTCAAGTACTGAAGCATACTCTGCGCTACATCTTCTTATGATGTAGGTTCAGGCCCTCAGCCTCCAGATCACGCATAGATCGGTTCTTGGTCTCCAGTTCAGCAATATCAGTGGTGACTCCTCATTTCTCGAGGACGACATACATGTTTCGTTTGCTTATAGTTTTAGTTTTAGTTTTTGCTTGATTTAGCTGGGGGATGTCCCAACAGTTCTAGTCAGTTAGAGGCTATTTTCAGACATTGTTAGTTTCAACTTTAGTATTTGAGTTTGACTTATTAGTTGTTGTTTGAACTCTCAGTTTTTATATATTCAGATAGTATATGGGTATTCCACATTACTTTCAGTTTATCTCATGTCTTATGCTTCCGCATAGTATTTCAGAAAAATTTTAAGTATGCTTATGATATGCCAGTTCAAGGTTAGCTTGGGGTCACTCGTGATCCTAGGTCCATGTCTGCGTCCTTGGGGTAGCTTCGAGGAGTGACAAGTTTGGTTTAAGGGTAAAACAACAGGAGCAAGATTTGTGGTGTGGTTGAAGAACAAAGTTGGTTGTATGGATGGGAAAACATTGGGATTGGGTTGGGAAGTGAAGTAAGATTGTTGATAAGTAGGGAGAGAAATGGGTTGGAAACCTGTCGTAACATTTGTAGCAGAAGAAGTAGGGACTGAGAGAGGGCTTTTAAGGGAAACTGGCACATGGGTAGAGGAAAAATTAGTGACCGAGATAGATGAAAAACTAGGGATACCAGGAAAGAGGGTTGAGGCCGGTGGTAAGGACGAGATATTTCGTGGATTGAAGAGAGCTGGGGTAAGGGTCATTCCTATACCATGAGGAGGAAATAACTGGGCACCACTAGTGGGTGTGAAAGGAGAAGTAGGAGAACGAATGCTACACCCAACTGAGGACTCATCGTGTTCCATTGATGTTACACCAGTAAGCATCAACGCTGGAGCTGGAGTCCTAACCAAAGACTCAGATCTACGATCCTACTCGAGTGGTTTAATAACATCTCAACATGACAATTGTTTTCGATGAGGTTTTGTCTATCCAACATATATGCAACCATTTGTGTTTCTATGCGCTTAAACCCATCATCGTCAACTTGATGAGTATGTTGGGATTCTACAATCGTCGACATGGAAAATTGTCACCACTCTAATACCATTTGTAGCAAAGGCTATTGGAAATAGCTAAATGCAAAAGAATAAAAGGGTAAAAGCTAGGTTTCATTAAGCATAATTTCGAAGGAAAGAAATACAGTACTGTAAATAAAACGGGGCTCTAACAGAAAAGATACGTGGAAGCTACTCCTAGGGCCACTTGGAGGGACGGAAGATAAAATAATTACAGGACTTAATTGACAATATATAAACTACAGACCCAACTTAACATTAAACTAACATCTTTAATTCTTCTAGAACCGTCCCAAACAAAGGTAATTACCGATTTAGCCTCAAACATCTTCGTTCATAACATTAAGCTACTTATAATATTGCTCAAAATACAAAACCGGAATTCATAATCAACAAGAAATAAAGAATGAAGGGGAAACTCGTCGCCGAATTTCATTATCCCTAGATCCTTACGTGCTCTTGCCTCCTAAAATAGTGTGTCCCCCTTCAAAATACATTTTTGGCGCTTTTAATATGACCTAGAATTTGTAGAAAGCTTTACAAGAGAAATCAAACTCGTAATGAAAAAAATGTATGACTCACTAGTGCTCTCGCGACGTGAGGGATGATCAGGAGGACATGCGAGCTCCTCCTACCAAAATCCCAAGTTTCTTGTGCAATTGCAAGTGTCGAGGAGGAAAAACAAGCTTCTTCTCATCAAAATCCTCATCGAAATACCAAGTTGCTAGCATGATCCTGTTCCTAACTTCACTATTTTTATTTTTGGATAGATCCTTGACTCTCCTAGAAGCCTCACGAGACTAGCTCATGAACCATCCACAAATCTTTATTTTCTTTCATAAATGTATACCAAATTAGCTTCTCTCAATCTACTTTCATAATGAGCTCAAAACATTCAATATAACAATATAAACCTCACAAGAATGATCAAGATATAATGCGATAATGTACTAGAATTATAGGTTTTTAGTCGAATACCACTTTACCTATTAGATAAATTCCTCTATTAGTACCATGTTCTTTGTATAATAGATATAATATTTATTTTAGATATTAAAACTCTACATAACTATAGGTTCTTCTTCTTCTTCCCACTTCACCTATTAGATAAATTCCTCCATTACTACCATATTCTTTGTATAGCATATATAATATTTATTTTTGATATTAAAACTCTACATAAATTATAGGTTCTTCTTCTTCCTCCATTTCTTCTTCTTCTTCTTCTTCTTCCTCTTCTTCTTCTTCCTCTTCCTCTCCCTCTCCATCCTCCTCCTCCTTCTCCTCCTCCTCCTCCTCCTTTTCCTCCTCCTCCTCCTCTTCCTCTTCTTCTTCTTCTTCCTCATCCTCTTCCTCGTCTTAGTCGTTGTCCTCCTCTTCCTCATCTTCCTTTTCTTCTTCTTCTTCTTCTTCTTCTTCTTCTTCTTCTTCTTCTTCTTCTTCTTCTTCTTCTTCTT
>JAJOOF010002817.1:0-22858 GCA_029582545.1 Solanum lignicaule
ACCCAACTGTTAATGAGAAAGGGTAACCAATCATTGCACAACCTTTTACCTTGCTCACTTCTCTAGATAGCACTCCTGCATCATGCCATTATTGTTTCCTGTTCTGTAATTTTTAGGTTTATTATCCCCGGATTGGGTGATGCTGGAGACCATAGCTTTGGCACATGAAGTAAATGTGAATCAGTTGATGAAATTTCTTTCCATATCTATCATTCTTTATAGAAGTGAAACACACCTTGTGATGGCGCGAGTTGGGCGTTGACCCCTTCCCCCCATCCCTACCCATGTTGCTTATCTTGTTTAACACCATATCATTGTTTCCCAATTTTGGAACCTCGAGGTACTATATATGCCTGCTAAAGGTCTTCCCCTATTTTTGTTTCAACTTTTAAAGGATGTGTAATGGGTAGAGAATTTTGAAGAAGTGCGAAATAGCTTGAAATGAAGTTAAAAACGTTAAAGTTTTGGCGATCTCATCATTTTTCAACAGTCTTGTTGTGATATGTATGGATTATATCAACGGATGTGAATATGAGATCATGAATTGACTAGACATATGCCTGTATGTTAAAATATGAATTGAAATCATTAAGATTTGGGACTTTTGATGAATTGTGCTTAGAATTGGCTTATGACTAAGGTTTAGAGCTAATGTGCCTTGAAATCTAGACTAGTATGATGATTGTGAAGTAAAGTTTGAATGTAGGGCTTGAAGTGATAATGTTGATCACTAGGGCTTATAGAATAAGTCTAATATGATGAGTTAGCTTGCATGTATGTAGAATATGAAAGGTTAATAACCTAAAATGAATCATGCTTGTTAGAATAGAATAGCTTGAGGTTGAGTCTTATGATTCCTTCATTGATAGTTGAATTATGTAGCTTGGGATGGTAGATCTCATGGTAGCTTGGGATTGAGGAATTAAGCTCTCCTAAGGTTAGCTTGAACTAGCATTGGTAGGATACTTTTCATGGTAGCTTGCATTAGTGTAGGCATGGTACCTTGGAATTGAGGAATTTAGCTCTCCCAAGGTTAGCTTGAAGTAGCATGACTAGAATGCCTTCATGGTAGCTTGACTTGGTTAGGCCAAGACCATTTCATGGTAGCTTAGGATTGAGACACCATACTCTCCTAAGGATAGCCTAGGGTTGAGGATTCATACTCCTTTAAGGATAGCTTTCATCTTATTGAATGGTTGCATGGTGGCTAGGGTGGTACTTGTATCCTTACTTTGATATCTTGGATTGTATGATGGTATGCTTTCCATGGTAGTTAGGTCTAGGATGGTAGTATTCTATTCTTTGATAGACTAGAATGAAAGATAGTTAGCATGGAGTAAGCTAGCCTAAAGGAGTACTTAGTGTGAGTGGTAGTATGAGATGCCATTCATGCATGGCACAAGTATGACTTGAAGCTACTTATGAAGTGACCTCTTATGTGATGTATGCCTAGCTTGGAGTGTTTCTATAGTGCCTTCCATTATATGAATTGACTTAAGATGATAGTTCCTTGTCAATATGAAAGTAGGTCAATAGTGACACTTAGAAATGATGAATATGAATATGGTGACCTTAAGGATATGCTTAGTGTGTGTGGTATAATGGGATGCCCCACATGCATTGCACAAGTGTGCCTTGAGGTTACTTAGGGGTGTAGTGCTCTTATGACATGAAAACCTAGGTCTTGACTATGAAGGTGGGCTATGACCAAGAATGACCAAGGAGTGGTACTTAGCTTGGATAGTATTATGGGATGCTATCTTTGCATTGCACAAGTATACTTGGAGGTGGCTTGTGAAGTGGTCCTCTTGAGTATGAAAGACTAATGGTTGAAGTATGCAATTATGAATGTCTTATGTTGATTTTCTATGATATGATTCTTATCTTGGAAATATATTATGATTATATTATTCTCTCTTATGCTCATGTTTTATTTTGACTAACTATTTGAGATGCTTTATGATGTTGTGCTAGCTTTCATACTTGGTACATTTTGTACTAACGCATATTGCCTACATTCTAATTAAATGTAGGGTGTTGGGAGATTGAGTTGCTTGGAGGCAAGGTTCCTAGTGCAAGAAGACTTGAAGATTTGGTGAGTCCTCATAGCTTCGAGGACGAACCCATTTATGTTCCTTTATGTCTTTTCTTATGTTTTAGACTTTATATGGGCTGCATTCCAATGAATTTTATTCAAGATTTATTAGATGGTTCGAGACAAAGATGTTAGAAAGACTTCCGCTTTTACGAAATGATTTTCAAGTTTATGTTTAAAGAAGGTTTTAAATTCTCCATACTTTTCTACGATCTTATGATATGATAATGCTAAGGGCTTGTATTCAACCCCTTCGGGGTCAAGTACGCCGTGTTACGACTAGAGGGTGCTCTCGAATCGTGACAATGGGTGCCCTATTTTGGGCAGATTTTAGGGTAGTTTGCTAGGGTCCTCCTCATGGACCCTTGGTTGGTCCTTGGGGAGTCATACCTTGACGTTCTAACCCGAAACCCTTAATTCTAAGTATGGGAAGTTAAATCTATGACTCTAACCGTCATTTCAAGATCTAGTTGACCTTCTAAACTATGGGGTGTTACAATATCTCCCCATTGGGAACATTCGTCCTTGAATTACACTCTAGGCACTTCTTAAGGTCACGACTCTAGACGTGCATGCAACTCATCTAAATGCACATAAACAAAGGAGGAACTTCCATCTCCAAACTAAAACATGCTCAACACACTCTCATGGATCTCATATGCAATTTACTCTCAAAAAGCATTTATTCAAGACAGAATCTCTCAACTCCAAACTACGGCATGCTCATATATTCATCTCATGAAGTCAAATAGGCAACTTACACTCAATGCACCACAACATGAGGAAAACAATCATGTAAACTCATTTACTTTTAAATCATAAGTTTTCATGAACATGCATCATATAAGGAAATCATGGCAACACATAAACACACGTGACTCCACACATAATACAAGCCAAGAGGAACTTATCATCTCAAGAGTTCATATGGGCCTACAAAACGGGGACTAAACTTCCCAACTTGTTTCACCTTTATAAGGTGAGAAATTCAAGTAAATCCAACTCCTAAACATTAGGAACACTCAACAACCTTGCTAACCAAGCACATCATCTCCCCCTTGGGAGCAAGCCAAAACGGACTTTCTAAGCACCATTTATTTCAATTCAACTAAGGTGGGATTAAGTTATCTCTAAACTTTCACATTCATCTCATAAGAAGACTCTAAACCATGGTGAACTATACTACTACCCTTCCTTTTATAGGAGTCTACTAATTACCACCTCTAGGTATTATCTAAGCACTCTACTCATAATGACCCTATTTATGATCAATTTTAACAAAGTAACTAACTCTTTGAAGTTGGTCAACACCTAAACAGATCTCCCTCCCCTTAGCTAGGTGGTACATGCAACCGTCAAAGTCAACTTTAAGACAAAACATAATCCAAAATTATGGCATAGACTTTCCCCCCTTCCACTCACGGATAGGCTCATTCGGGAACTAACAACTTGACTATACGGGTTCTACAATCACATAGGAGCATAACAATAATACTACCCATCCATCCTAAGGATGGCATCTGATTCTAGCATATCAAGTCCTATCTAGTCACATAGCCATAATTGGCATCATAACCAACATTTTCTCCCTCACTCCTTGTAGCATGAGCCCTTCGAGTAGTCATATCTTGAAGACCATAGGATAAGGAGAAAGACCTTATAGAGTTAAACTCTATGGCATGACTTAAAAAATGAAGACATGAAGTTTCCTAATCATTTAATAGCTTCCTATTCATAAATGTGGCGCGCTTCACACTTATGAACAAGACTCTACTAAATGTTGTTTTGAGACAATCCTAGAATCATTCTAAACCTTGTGCTCTGATACCAAGTTTGTCACGACCTAGGGGTACACCCTAGATGTAACATGGCGTACTAGATGTCGAAAGGCCTAACACAAGCCACTTAGCATATCATAACATAGAGTAAAAAGAAATGATGCGGAAATTTTAAAACTTTTTCCATACAATCGAAGTCTTTATAAAAGCAAGCGGAATAAGTCTATAACACTTTGTCTCAAACCATCTAAAACAACTTGAATAACTCTTGGGACGCAGCCCATACAAAAGTCTAAAACATAAAATAAAGAACACAAAGGAAAGGTGATCACATCATCGATGCTATGAGGACTTGCCAAGTCTTCAATTGCTTGCTCTACTAGAACCTAGCCATGAGAATGGAACTCAATATCGTCGGACCCTACATTTGATAAGAATGTAGGCAAGAGTATGCGTTAGTACAAAATGTACTAAATATGTTAGCTAGCATAACATCATAAGAGCATCACTAAAGCGTTAGCCAACATAAGACATAAGCCATGAGTATAAGAGATAATAACATAGTCATAGACATAATCTCCAACATAGAAATAATATAACCATTAGTCATCATAAGGCATGATCCATAAACATAGGAGATACTTCATATTCATAGCTTAGTCAATACTTAGTTCTCTAAACATAAGATAAACACTCCATAAGTAGCTTCAAGTCATACTTGTGCAATGCATGGATAAGACCCCATAATCTCACCCACAATAAGTATCACCTTAGGCCATCATACATACTTAGCATCTTTTATCTCATCCTTAGCTTATATCTCATAGACAAGAGAATATCTCACCTTTAATCAATCATATCATGGAAGGCAACTATAGAAACAATCCATCAAAACATACATCATATAAGAAAAGCACTTCTTAGAGAACCTCAAGTCATACTCATGCAATGCATGGATAATACCCCATAATCCCATCCATACTAAGTACTTCTTAGGGTCATCACAATGATACTTCTTGGTTGGAGACTAGTTCCTCTCTTGAAACCTTGGGACACTATGAGACACTTCATTAAGCATATCTTAGTTCCTCATTAGTTTGAACCCTATGAGATGCTTTTTTTAAGCATGTCTAAGTTCATTATTATCTTCAACCCTATGAGATACTTCGTTAAGCATGTCTAAGTTCACTATTATCTTGAACACTATGAGATACTTCATTAAGCATGTCTTAGTTTGTTTTTGCTTTTGAACACTAGGAGATACCTCTTCAAGTATGTCTTAGTTCATTTTACTCTTGAACACTATGAGATGCCTCTCTAAGTATGTCTTAGTTCATCTATTGAACTCTAAGAGATACTTCTTTAGGCATATCTTAGTTCCTTGGATATAGAGATTGCTACTAGAAACCCGGACTTCACTTGGTGAAGGCTTCTATCTCATAAGACCTACTTTGGGAAAACCCAGACCCTACTATGTGAGAGTTCCCCCCTTTACTTTGGAATCACGGACTCCACTAGGTATGAACCTCCTTTATTTTGGAGGTCCAGACCCAACTATGTGTGAGCCTCCATCTCATTGTCAATATCCATTTGGGGCCAATCATACACCCCTTAATCTAGTTATTAAACCTTACTTACATTCATGTCTCATGGAAGGATGTCCTTGACAATCAACCCATGTTTCAAGTGTACTATCATTTTATGCATTCAAACATTCATAAGGTAGACTAGGTGGGTAAAGGCCTTCCACCACAATTCTATCTCTTAGTCTACTATTCTCACATAGACTTTACTCTTAAAGCCTTTTCATACATAATTCATCATATTAACTTTACTCTCAAAGCCCTAGTGATCAACATTTATGACTACAAGCCTTACTCTTAAAGCTTTACTTCTTACAATCATCCTACACACTTAGATCACAAGACATTCTAGTCATAAGCTTCATTCTTAAGCAATTCTAGTCACAATTCACCATAAAGGCTCAATCTCAATCATTACTAATCATGATCCATCATATATACTTTAATCTAATTCAATTCATGTCGATATGCTTTCATTCTTAAACAATTACTGCACGTGTCATCAACCCTAGAAGATCATCTCTAAACCCTCAATTTCCCTCTTTATGGCATAAACCCACATTACTTCAATTTTATCAATTAGACTAGAGTTAGGCATAGAAAATATGTAATTTCATCATAATAATATGATTCACTACTAATTCAATCATAAAAAATCAATATCCACTCAATTGGACTCATACTCAACTTAACCCACAATATTGAAAGGAACCCTAACTTGAATTTGGGATTTCATCTTCACAATTGGGGAAGTTCTAGGGGGGCTCTATGGATGGAAGAATATATGGATGAATAATCTAACATACCTTTATTATAAATCCTCAAAAAGCTTGCAACAATGGAGTCTTGACTTGACATGTCTCTATTCTCTTCTTCTTCACTTTGTAAAGAGAGAATATTTGAGAGGGAATTGGGTTCTTTTTGGTGAGTTGAAAGAATGACTTAATTGACTCAGTTTAGGGGTCTCAAGTATTTATATAGGTGGTCTAAACTAACATAAAACGACACCACTTAACCCCTAATTAATTCTAGAAATTTTCATCATGCCCTCACTTAACCACCCAATTGACCTTCATTGCCTCACCCAGGAGACCACGCCCACGGGTCGTGGGTGGACCCACGGGGCATGCTGGTCTTCAGTGGGTGGTAGTTTGTGGCCTATTTTGGGACTCTGACCCACGACCACGCACCCACAGGGCATAGATCCGCCTATGGGGCATGGGTCCCCTTTAGTGGGTGTACTATTTTGGGAAGATTTTAGGGTAATTTGCTAGAGTCCTCCTCAAGGACCCTTAGTTTGTCCTTAGGGAGTTGTAACTTGACGTTCTAACCCGAAACTCTTAATTCTAAGTACTGGAAGTTAAATCTACGACTCTAACCCTCACGTCAAGCTCTAGTTAACCTACTGAACTATGGGGTGTTACATCAAGCCACCTTCTTTGGCGAAGATTCAGATCTTTCTGATTAAACACATATTTTAGGCTCTTGTGGTTGGTCAACACATCAACATGAACACCGTAGAAATAATTCCTCCAAATCTTTAAGATAAAAACCACTGCCGCTAATTCAAGATCATGGGTAGGATAATTCTTCTCATGAACCTTAAGTTTCCTTGAAGCATAGGAAATAACTTTCCCATTTTGCATAAGCACACATCCTAACCCAATTCTCGAGGCGTCACAATAAACAATAAAACTGTAACACCTCAAAAATTGGTAGGCCAAAACTAGAGCTAAACGTTGGGGTTAGAATCAAGGAATTGGGCAAGGGCCAAGGGAGAGGACTAGGGTAGTCTACTCTCCCCTAGACAGTGCCTTAGTGACCACGACCACCACCACGGCTCCTGGTGGGGACTACGGGTCGTGGTGTGGTCCATGGTGGGCTAGGCAGTGTGCTTACCAAGCTGCCCAAAGTGAGACCCTCCCCCACGAGCCACTTGACGGCTCGTGAGGGCCACCAAGGGCCGTGGGAGCGGTCGTGGTCTTCGCTTAGCCTCAAGGGGGTCACGTCATGAAGACCTATCCACTTCTTCAAGGTCCACAGAGGGGACCACAGCTCGTGGTCATGACCACGGCTCATGGAGCCTCTCGTGGTCCCTAGGTAGGTCACTTAAATGAAGGGGTATTTTGGGAAGTTTCTTTTTAGATGGGTATTAAGTGAGATCGTTTTGCCTTAGTTTTATACTCTTATATAAGCCTTTTTAAGTCAAAAACCAACCCATTAACCTCATTATTTCCAAAACCCAAATCAATTCCCAAAAGTTCATCTTCTCAAAAATGCTCTCTCTAGAAACTCAAAGAAGAAGAAGAAGGAAGTTGAGCAAGGGTTCATTCAAGGAACAAGGTTTTCTACTCAAATTCATTGGATTCCATTGCTAATGTATGGTAGCTCTTCATCCATGGATAGAATTCATCCATAGAGCCCCTTCAAAATCTCAATTTCAAAGATAGAAATCACCAAAAGTTAGGGTTTGATTCCAAAGTCATGGGTTCCTTTCAAAATCGATTTTAATGATTGAATTATGTTATATTATGTATGAATTGATGATATATTATTATTTTTATGTTGTATCACCAAGAACCCATGAAATCCCCATATTTCCCAATTATGATCTTGTGATGTGGGTTTGTTGATGATAGAAGTATCTTATGAAATTATGCATTTAATGATTGGTTTACTTGAATTATGATTACATCCATGTATAATGTAGTAATTCTAGTTGTGTTGATTGGATATGAGTTTTGAACCTTGAAGGGCAAAGTATGAGAATTATGTATGTTTGTGAGATTTATGTATATGCTTTAAGAACACTTTGAGAGTGAAGTGTCTATGATTGTGATCTTGTTGTGTATTGTTGAAAGGATTTTCTCACTTACACACCTATGTATGAATATGATACGATGTGAAAGGTCTTCTCATAATATGATGATTCTAAGGTTGAAAGATTATTCTCACCTACTTGAATATAAGATATGTATATGTAGACATGGATGGTGAAAGGCTATTCTCATGCGTGATCTAAGAGTTATCCTATGAATTATGTTGGATTGAGTGTCAAGACATTCTTCCATGATTATGAACTAAGCCAAGACTTAATATGAACTCCGTGGGAATTATTGCTTAGCACCGAGTGGATATTGATATGAGATGGGAGCCCTCCCATTAGTAGAGGCCGGGTTTTATATTAGCAATCCCCCTTATCCCATAAACTATGTGCCCTCATAGGTCTTTATCTAGTGGATCCACCTAAGATAGGAGTATGTTTCTACCTTAGGCAAGTAGAACAACCTTTTTCGGTGTGGGAGTCATCGGATTCCATGTTTAGATCACATGGTCTCGTGTCAGTTAAAGCTTATTTCCCACAACAACAACATTATAAAGAAGAATATGAATTATGGCCTAAAGAGGTGTACTTAGCATGGGTGAGATTTACGGGGTCTTATTCATGCATTGCACAAGTATGCTCTAAGGTTGTTTATGAAGTGTTTCTCTTATATTAAGATGACCTATGTATTGATTATGTCTATGACTTATGTTTTTATTACTTATGGTCTCTAAACTCTCAAATCATGTTTAAACTTAGTAATTGCATACTTTCAAATGAACTGTCCCTTTTTAGCTTGTTTTTATGCATGGCTATCATATTTAGTGCATTTTTGTACTGATGCCTATTGTTCCTACATTTTTCCCAAGAGTAGGGTCCGGTTCTCAAGGTGGTCCTCATTGTGGCTAAAGCTTGTATTTGCTCATTTCTCCTAGCTTGTTGGTGAGTCCTCGTGATTTGAGGACGGATGTTTTCACTTGTAGTTTCTTTTCTTGTATTTCCTTTTTAGACTATGTTGCATGGGATGTGTCCCTTTCGTATTCAAATATTGCAATAAATGGCTATGTTGAGACTTAAAGTCTAGACTTCCGCTTTTGCTTCAAATGAAAATTTTAGACTTGGACTTGAAATGTGTTTTTACTCTTATTGTTCTATTGTTTATGTTATGATATGCTAAGTGGCTGGTATGGAGTCCTTCGGGGTTCTATAAGCCATGTTACATCTAGGGGGTACCCCTGGGTCATGACAAACTTGGTATTCAGAACACTAGGTTTAGAATGATTCTAGGATCATGTCATGTCTCATAAGCCACGTCTAGTAGAGTCTTGTTCATGAGTGTGAAGCGCGCCACATTTACGAATAAGAAACAATAAGATGCTTAGGAAATTCCACTTCTTTCATTACTCTTAAGTCGAGTGATAGAGTTTAACTCTATAAGGCCTTTCTCCTAATCCTTATTCATTGGTCTACAGGATATGACTACTAGAAGGGCTTTCACAAGAAGGGTTGAGGAAGATAATGTGAATGAAGGAGCTCCTCCTCAAGTTCTTCAAGCTCCGATTGATCCTTCGGCTATGTCGAATGTGGAGGTTAGGTCAGATTTTCAAATGTTGGCCCAAGCTTTGGTGGCTCAAGCCAATAGAGATGTTGTGACTCATGTGAACCCTAACGTGAATTTGGCAGATTCAAGAGTAAGGGATTATTTTCCAAGAATGAATCCCCCCGAATTTCATGGATCCAAAGTGGAGGAGGATCCTCAAGAATTTGTGGGTGAGGTTTATAAAGTACTTGATATCATGGGGGTGACTTCGGTAGAGAAAGAAAATTTGGACACTTACCAATTGAAAGGTATTGCTCAAGTGTGGTATAATCAATGGAAGAACGGTAGACCGGTAGGAGCGGGTCCCATAGAGTGGGAATTGTCTAGATCGGCGTTTCTTGATAGATTCTTTCCCCTAGAGTTGTGGGAGGCTAAGATGCAAGAGTTTATTAACCTTAGTCAAGGTGATATGAGTGTGAAGGAGTATACTCTAAAGTTCACCTAACAATCAAAGTATGCTCCAACTATAGTGGCAGATTCAAGGGCTAAGATGAATAAGTTTGGGATGGGAGTGTCTGATATGGTAGTCAAAGAATGTGGAACGACAATGCTTGTGCAAGATATGGATATTTCACGTCTCATGGTGTATGCTCAACAAATTGAGGATGAGAAACTTAAAGAAAAAATAGGGAGGTGAAAAGAGCTAGGACCGTGATGGGAACTTTTCCAATGCTAGGTCCGATAGACAAGGTCGACCAAAGTTTAGACAAAGGTTTTCCAACCAAGGTTCATGTAGTGCTCCTCCAAGGGTCAACAAGGATACGGTGTCCAACCCTAAACCTCAAGGAGGTAATGGTAGTGGTTCGTATGTTGCTAGGCCTAATTGTGCGAAGTGTGGAAGGAAGCATGATGGTAAGTGCCTAGTTGGCACAGACGGTTGATTTAGTTGTGGAAAGAGTGGTCACAAGATGAGAGATTGTCCAATGCTTACGGCTAAGGGAAGAGATGGAAAGCAAGCTTCTCCTAGTGGTTCAAACTCCAATGCTCCCAAGAAAAATCGCTTATATGCTCTCCAAACCTGAGGTTACCAAGAGTGCTCCCCAGATTTAGTGACCAGTATGTTAAAAGTTTTTCTTATTGATGTGTATGCCTTTTTGGACCCGGTTCTACTTTATCTTTTGTGACACCCTATGTGGCAAGGAGGTTTGATGTTCCTCTGGAAGAGTTATTAGAACCTTTTTTTGTCTCTACTCCTGTTGGTAATTCTTTGGTGGCTAAGAGGGTTTATAGAAGATGTCCCATTTCCTTATCCCATAGAGTTACTCTTGTTGATTTGGTAGAGCTTGACATTTTAGACTTTGATGTTATCTTGGGTATGGATTGGTTGCATGCATGTTACACCTCTATTGATTGTAGAACTTGGGTGGTTAGATTCCAATTTCCGAATTAGCCTATCTTAGAGTGGAAGGGAGGAAATTATATGTCTAGAGGTCAATTTGTGTCCTACCTTAAAGCTAGGAAGATGATATTAAAGGACTGCTTTTACCATGTTGTTAGGGTTAGGGATGTAGATTCTGAAACCCCTTCTCTTGAGTCGGTTCCTGTGGTTAATGAGTTCTCGGAAGTTTTCCCCAATGAATTGCCCGGTATTCCTCCCGAGCAGGAAATAGATTTTGGTATTAACCTTCTTCCAGATACGCAACCTGTCTCCATTCCTCCCTATAGAATGGCTTTGGCCGAGTTAAAGGAGTTGAAAGAGCAACTAAAGGATTAATTAAACAAGGGGTTCATCCGATCGAGTATCTCTTCATGGCATGCTCCCGTGTTGTTTGTTAAAAACAAAGATGGGTCTCTTAGAATATGCATCGATTATCATCAATTGAACAAGGTGACCATTAAGAACAAGTATCCCCTTCCAAGAATTGATGATTTGTTTGACCAACTTCAAGGGGCTAGTTAGTTCTCTAAGATTGATCTTCGTTCGAGGTTATCACCAATTAAGGGTGAGAGGTGAATATATTCCCAAGATGGCTTTTCAAACTCGATATGGTCACTAAGAGTTTTGTCATGACCCGGGGTTACCCCCTAGAAGTAACATGGCTTACTTGACCCCGAAGGGGTCTCACACAAGCCCTTAGCATAATCATAACATAAAGACATAAAATAATTGCGGAAAATTTAAAACTTTTACAATAGAAGTCAACTTCTTCTTCATAGACAAAAATAAGGATCTAAACTTGTCTCAATCACCATCTAGTACATCAAGAGTACAAATAGGGTCAAAAGCCCTTTACATCAATAAAGACTCAAAAATGGAAAGTACATAAAACTAAGAAATGATAGCATCTTGTCCTCGAACTTGAGGACTCACCAAGCCTAGGGAATAGTCAACCCAAGCTTCACTTGAAGGAAGTAATACGTCTCAACGACCGGAACCTACACTCATAGAATGTAGAAAATATGGGTTAGCACAATTGATGTACTATGTATGGAAGCCATGCACAAAATCCTTAAAACATGCATAAAAGGGACATTTAGTTGAAATCATGCCTTTATCAAGTTTAGAAACCATAATGCACATTTATGAAGGAACTGAGTCAAACCAACATACAAGCAACCCAAAACCAAACTAGTGCAATGCAAAGGTAAGATCTCTTAACCCTACCAAATACTAAGTACCACATTTAGGTCACCACAACATACATATTTTACATTACCTTATTCATATCCAACATACATAAGTAAGGATCCAATCATATTCATAAATTTTAACAAGTGAAGTCAACCTTAACATTCATACATACCTTTCATACATAATTCATAAGCCTTCATAACATAAGAGAAACTCACCATGACCCCTCTTCAAGTCTACTTGTGCAATGCATAAGTTAAGTCCCATACCCCCACTCATATTTAGTACCCCTTAAGAAGTCATATTTAAAGTCCATGTTCTTACCATAGTTCATATTCATATCATATAGGGAAAATAGCATTAACCAACATAGACCGTGTGAGCTACATGGAATCCAGTGTTCTACCCCCCACCTGAAAGAGGTGTCCTACTTGCCTAAGGTAGAACTTTCATAATAGCTTTTGGGTGGATCCACTAGCTAAAGACCTATGTGGGCACATAGTTATGGTATATGGGGATTGTTACTAGAAATCTGGACTACTAGCATAAAAGGTTTCCATCTCATGAGACAACATACATTGGGAAGCCGGACTTGCTAAAAATGTCCCCATCTCATTTTCATATCCACTCGATGCTAAGCATAATTCCATTTAAAAGTCATATTAAGTCTTTACTTAACTTCATATTCATGAAAGAATACACTAGGCACTCAACCAACATAATAACATAATAGTTCATAGATTCATAGGGTGAGCATGTCCTTTCAACCTTAGAATCATCAACATGTGAGTAAACCTTTCACATCATATTCATAGTGTGTTCATGAGAATAACCTTTCAATCAACACAACAATCTTATCATAAACATACGTACATATATACTTCATGCATGGGATCTAGAGTTTGAAATTGGTGATTGGGTCTACTTGAAAATCTCACCAATGAAGGGTGTGATGAGGTTTGGTAAGAAGGGGAAGCTTAGTCCCCGGTATGTGGGCCGATATCATGTCTTGAAACGTGTTGGGAAGTTGCATATGAATTAGACTTACCAAATGAGTTGGCTCTGGTTCACCCGGAGTTTCATGTTTCCATGCTTAAAAAGTGCATTGGTGATATGGTATCCATCCTACCTTTAGAGGGTTTAGAAGTTGATTAGAGTCTATCCTATGAAGAGGTTTTAGTATAGATTTTGGACCGGCAAGTTAAGAGGTTGAGAAATAAAGAAGTAGTCTCCGTTAAGGTTTTATGGAGGAATCACTTAGTTGAGGGTGCTACATGGGAGGCCGAGGCCGATATGAAGTCCCGTTATCCTCATTTTTTTCCTTCTACACCTATCCAAACTTAAGGTAAGTAATTTCTCTTGAGTTTTTTGTGTTTTGGGAGTCATATGTATTGTATGAGTTTTCCATGATCCCCTTATGTTGTGCATGTTCTTGTGAGAATTAATGTTTAGTATAAACTAAGTTTTCATGGATTATAGGTTCGTCATGTTGATTTGCATTTTGTTATGATGATTATTTTTTTTAACTTCATGAGGTGAAATGATGAACATGCTTAGTTATGTTTTGATGAAATAATATGTTGGCCATATTGTTGTGTTTAGCCTGTTTAAGTTGGAGAAGGTAGTTCCTCCCATGTTTATGTGAATTGTCGAGTTTTGCGCATATTGGGTTGGTAGATGTAGCTCCTACCTCCTTGAGTTGCATTGACTTTTTCTTATGAAATGGAGTTGAAGTTTCCTCCTCATTTGTAAGTTTTATACATTTTTGATGTTTCATGCATAATAGGCTGTTAGTCTAGAGTTTCCAACTTAGCTAGGTGCCGAGATCACCATTCGGGGACTAATGTTCCCAAGGGGTGGAGGGGGGGGGATATTGTAACACCTCGGAAATCTAATGATCTAAGCTAGAGCCTAACATGTAGTTTAGTGTCCTAAAAAGGGTTAACGTCAAGATAAGAGTCGTAAAATAACTTCCCTAACTTAGTACTAAGGTCCTAGTGCCTAAAAGTCAAGGCATGGCCCCCTCAAGGACCCTTGGGGGGTCCTTGAGGAGGCCCAAGGGGCTGTCCAAAAAGCTGTTAAAAACAACATGACCTACGAGAGGGGCACCTACGAGTCGTAGGTTGACTCACGCCCCGTAGGTGGGGGTCGTGGGTCAACACTTACTTTTTCCCTAGGTCCTCTAATTTCCCCCCTCTCTGACCCAAACAACGAAGTACCAGAATGGAGCATCACCCCACCTATGGACCGTAGGTAGGGGTTTCGTGGGTAGGGGTCTCTAAAGCTATTGCAAATCGGCTAAGGGTCAAACATTACAATAAATTCCTAATTAATTAAGTAAGGGTGGGGACAGTTATTATTAGTTATTTTAGAATAATATAAATACTTCTAAGTCATTAAACCCAACTTAACACCTCATAATTCACAAGACTCAAACTCAACTAACTTCCCTCTCAAAATATTCTCTCTCTAAAACTCCATTGAAGAACAAGTTCAAGGTCAAGCTAGGGGTTCAAGAACGAGCCTTTCTTCCTCCATTTCATGTGGAAATCTCCCTAAGGTATGGATGCTTTTCATTCTTGGGTAGCTATCCCCCAAGAAGTCCCTTCAAAGTATGTTTTTAAGACTTCCAAAACCTAGGGTTTTCATCTAGTCATGGGTCTTCTTCCAAAACGATTTCAATTGTTTAATAATGGTTTATTATGATTAATTATGATGATTTATGGTTGGATTAATGGATTATTGTTGGGTTTTGATGAAAATCTCCTTGGGAACCATGATTTCCCCTTCTTCCCAAATTATGAACTAAGGTATGACTTGAATGATCATGTAAGCTTGACAATTGATTATGTTTATGTTTATTAAGTTGTTGATTCATGTAATTCCTCTATCTAGTATTGTAATTTTAGAAGTTAGGGTTGATATTGATTCCTAGCCTTGAAGGGCAATAACTAGGGTTTGTGTATGTTGATGAAGATTGTATATGAACTCATGATTCACTTAGATAGTGATGATTCTATGACTATTATGTAATTGTGGTATTGATGCAAGATCCTTCTTCCCTATACCCTTTACACTTGATTTTCTATTATCAGCATAAGAATTTTGCCGACTATGGGCCGTCTTCAACCTATCTCTAATAAGTCGAACTTTTTCAATAGCATCATAAACTAGTTCAGGACCAATTAGATCAAATTCACCTACCTCAAACCACCCAACAGGAGACCTACACCTTATCCCATAAAGTGCTTCAAACGGAGCCATGGCAATGCTAGAGTGGTAACTATTATTGTAGGCAAACTCAATCAATGGGAGATGGTCATCCCAACTACCTTGAAATCAATCACACATCCTCTCAACATGTCCTCTAAGGTTTGAATGGTCCTTTTCGCTTGACCATCCGTTTGAGGGTGGAAAGCGGTACTAATTTTAATAATGGTACCAAGCCCATTTTGGAATGCCTTCCAAAAATGTGAAGTAAATTGCGTACCCCGATCCGATATTATAGATAAGGGAACCCCATGTAACTTCACTATTTCATTAATGTACAACTTGCCATAGTCTTTCACCGAAAATGAAGTCTTGACCCATTTTAGTGGGCTGATTTAGTCATCCTATCAATAATGACCCAAATGGAATCATGTTGCCTTCGAGTACGAGGCAAACCCACAACAAAGTCCATATTCACATCCTCCCACTTCCAAGTGGGAATCTCTATATATTGGGACAAGCCTCCCGGTTTTTTATGTTTGGCCTTAATTGTCGACAATACAGACATTTAGCCACAAAACCTGTTATATCCTTTTTCATGCCATTCCACCTATAGGCTTCCCGTAGATCATGGTACATCTTGGTGGCTCCCGGATGAATAGAATACCGCAAACCATGTGCCTCTTCTAAAATTTGCTCTCTCAAGCCATCAACATCCGGAACACATAATCTACCTTGGTACCTAAGCACCCCATCCCCTCCTTGGGAGAAAGCCTCAACGAACTTGTTGATAACCGATTCTTTCAACTCCATTAATATGGGATCAAGGTATTGTTTAGACTTCACATCAACCACAAAGGACGATTCGGAACTATGATGGATCATAACTCCATCCTTGGTGGAATCCACTAGTTGGACACCCCACCGGGCCAACCTATGCACATCACAAACCAATTCCTTTTCCTCATCTTCTACATGAACCAGACTACTCATGGACAATCTACTTAGGGCATCTGCAACTGCATTAGCTTTGCCGGGATGGTAAAGGACACTTATGTCATAATCCTTCAAAAGCTCTAACCACCTTCTTTGTCGGAGATTCAAGTCTTTTTGGGTAAACACATATTGAAGACTCTTGTGATCGGTGAAGATATCTACATGGACCCCATAAAGGTAGTGCCTCTAAATTTTCAAGTCAAACACCACCGCCGCTAATTCGAGATCATGAGTCGGATAATTCTTTTCATGTACCTTGAGTTGCGTTGAAGCATAGGCAATCACTTTACCCTATTGCATAAGGACACGTCCCAAACCCACTCGAGAAGCATCACAATATACCACAAACCCATCGGTACCCTCCAGTAAGGTCAAGATCGGAGCAGAAGTAAGTTTATCTTGCAACTCTTGGAAGCTTTTCTCACAAGCCTCCGACCACACAAACTTAGCCTTCTTTTTAGTTAAGGCCGTCAATGGAGGAAAAACCCTCAACAAACCTCCTTTAGTAATTGGCCAAACCCAAAAAACTTCTAATATCGATAGGAGTTAGAGGTTTAGGCCAACTGTTGACCGCCTCTGTCTTCTTGGGATCTACCTCAATACCCATACCCAACACAATATGACCAAGGAAAGCAACCGATATTAGCCAAACTCACACTTGCTAAACTTTGCATACAATTGGTGTTCCTTAAGGACTTGCAATACAATCCTCAAATGCTTCATATGATCATCCTTACTCCTTGAATAGATCAATTTATCGTCAATTAAAACTATCACAAATGAATCAATATATTGCCTAAACACCTTATTCATTAGGTCTATGAATGCTGCCGGGACATTTGTTAACCCAAAAGACATAACCACAAATTTGTAGTGACCGTATCGGGTCCTAAAGGTCTTCTTAGGAATGTCACATCCTCTTACCCTTAATTGATGGTAACCCAAATGAAGATCTATTTTGGATAAAAAGTTAGCCCCTTGGAGTTGATCAAACAAATCATCAATCCTAGGAAGTGGATACTTATTCTTTATTGTGACCTTGTTCAATTGGCGGTAATCAATAAACATCCTAAGGGACCCATCTTTCTTCTTTACAAACAATACAGGATCACCTCATGGAGATATGCTTGGTTTAATAAAACCTTTTTCTAACAAGTCCTTGAGTTGTTCCTTCAATTCCTTTACTTCGGTCGGAGCCATCCGATAAGGGGGAATGGATATGGGCTGTGTATCCGGCAAAAGATCAATGCCGAAGTCTATTTCCCGTTTGAGAGGAAAATCGGGCAAGTCATCAGGGAAGACTTCCGGATACTCACTCACTACGGGGACCAACTCCAAAGAAAGAGTCTCGGACTCAACGTCCACAACCCTAACAATGTGATACATTCACCCCTTTGAGATCATTTTTCTATCTTTTAGACATGAAATAAAATGACCCCTAGGGATGGAATTTCCCCCCTTCCATTCTAAAGTAGGTTCATTAGGAAATTGAAACTAAACCACTCGGGTTCTACAATCAATAGACGCAAAACAAGCATGCAACCAATCCATCCCCAAGATGACATCAAAGTCCAACATATCTAATTCTACTAAATCGACCAAAGTGAATTTATGGGATAATGAAATGGGACAACTCATATAAACTCTTTTAGCTATAACCGAGTCACCCACCGGGGTAGACACTGAAAAAGGTTCTAGTAACTCTTCGGGGAGTATTTCAAATTTCATAGCCACAAAAGGTGTAACAAAAGATAAATTGGCCCCGGGGTCTAACAATGCATAAACATTAATGGAAAAGACTTGCAACATACCCGTTACCACGTCTAGGGAACTCTCTTGGTCCCCTCGGGATTGGAGAGCATAGAAGTGATTCTTCTTGGGAGCATCAGAATTTGAGCCACTTGGAGGGACTTGCTTGCCCTATCTTCTTGAACCTTTAGCATAGGATAATCTCTCTTCATATGACCACTCTTCCCACAACTAAAGCAACCATCCATGCCAACTAGGCACTTGCCTTCATGCTTTTTGCCACACTTGGCACAACTAGGTCTTTCAACATAAGAGCCACCACTATTACCTCCTTGTGGCTTAGGGTTAGACACCCTATCTTTGTTGAACCTTGGAGTGCTAGAGAAGCCTTGGTTGGAAAACCTCTTCTTGAACCTTGGTTTACCTTGAACCTCAAATCTACCCTTGGAAGAATTCCCAGCATCGGTCCTTGCCCTCTTCACTTCTCTACTCACTTGCTTGAGCTTTTTGTTCCTCAATTTGTTCGGCATGAATCATAAGACGTGAAATATTCATACTTGGGATGAGCATTGCCGAACGGCATTTGTTGACCACGAAGTCGGATATCCCCATTACAAAAAAATTCATCTTGGCCCTCAAGTCCACCACTAAGGTTGGAGCATGCTTACACAATTGGGTAAACTTAAGGCTATATTCTTTCACACTCATACCTCATTGGCGAAGGTTGATGAATTCTTGCATCTTTTGCTCCCTCAATTCTAAGGGGAAAAACCTATCAAGGAAGGTCGACTTGAAAACTACCCAATCAATCGGCCCGCTCTCGCGGGTCTTTCATCCTTCCATTGCTCATACCAAACTTGAGCCATATCCTTCAATTGGTAGGCGCCTAATTTCACCTTCTCTTGGGATGACACCCCCATAGCATCAACCACCTTAAACATTTCTTCTATAAAACCTTGTGGGTCCTCATCCACTTTGGAGCCATAGAATGTAGAGGGATTCATTCTTGTGAAATCACTAATCCTTGAAGCGGTTGTTCTTATATTGGGGTTCACATGAGCTCTAGCATCCCTAGTGACTTGAGTTGCTAAAACATGGGTCAAATTTTGGAGAGCCAATCTTATCTCCACATTGGTCATGGCCCCTTCATCATTAGGAGCTTGAGGAACTTGAGTCCCTTAAGGACTTTGGGGACCTTGGGGAGGAACTCCCTCATCAACAATCTCCTCTTCCATCCTTTTTGCGGCCGCTCTTCTTGTAGTCATATTCCTATATGCACAAGAAAAGGGTTAGGAAAAGGACTTCATAGAGTTAAAACTCTAAGGCACGACTAAAGAGTAGTGAAAGAAGTGAAAAGTTCCTAAACATCTTATAGTCTCTCATTCATAAGTGTGGCGCACTTCACACTTATGAACAAGACTCTACTAGACATGGTTCATGAGACATCATCCTAGAATCATTCTATAACCTTGTGCTCTGATTACCAAGTTTGTCATGACCCGGGGTTACCCCCTAGAAGTAACATGGCATACTTGATCCCGAAGGGGTCTCATACAAGCCCTTAGCATAATCATAACATAAAGACATAGAATAATTGGGAAAATTTAAAACTTTTACAATAGAAGTCAACTTCTTCTTCATAGACGAAAACAAGGATCTAGACTTGTCTCAATCACCATCTAGTAAAGGGTATAGGGAATAAGGATCAAGACTTCTTCATGAGAATGACCTTTCAATCAATACAACAAGCTTATCATAAACATACATACTTCATTCATAATCATGTGTAAAGGGTATAGGGAATAAGGATATTGCATCAATACCACAATTACATAATAGTCATAGAATCATCACTAAGTAAATCATGAGTTCATATACAATCTTCATCAACATACACAAACCCTAGTTATTGCCCTTCAAGGCTAGGAATCAAGATCAACCCTAAATTCTAGAATTACAACACTAGATAGGAGAATTACATGATTCCACAACTTAATAAACATAAACATAATCAATTGTAAAGATTACATGATCATTCAAGTCACACCTTAGTTCATAATTTGGGAAGAAGAGGAAATAATGGGTCCAAGGGAGATTTTCATCAAAACCCAACAATACACCATTAATCCAACCATAAATCATCATCATTAATCATAATGAACCACAATTAAACAATTGAAATCATTTTGGAAGAAGACCCATGACTAGATGAAAACCCTAGATTTTGGAAGTCTTAAAAACATGCTTTGAAGGGACTTCTTGGGGGATAGATACCCAAGAATGAAAAGCATCCATACCTTAGGGAGATTTCCACGCGAAATTGAAGAATAAAGGCTTGTTCTTGAACCCCTAGCTTGACCTTGACCTTTTTCTTCAATGGAGTCTTAGAGAGAGAATATTTTGAGAGGGAAGTTGGTTGAGTTTGACTCTTGTGAGTTATGAGGTGTTAAGTTGGGTTTAGTGACTTATAAGTATTTATATTATTCTAAAATAACTAATAATAACCGTCCCCACCCTTACTTAATTAATTAGGAATTTATTGTAATGTTTGACCCTTAGCCGATTTGCAACAGCTTTAGCAGACCCCTACCCACGAAACCCCTACCTACAATCCGTAGGTGGGGTGACGCCTCGTTCTGGTACTTCGTTGTTTGGGTCAGAGAGGGGGAAATCAGGGGAGCTAGGGAAAAACTAAGTGTTGACCCACGACCCCCACCTACGGAGCGTGAGTCAACCTACGACTCGTAGGTCATGTTGTTTTTAACAACCTTTTGGACATCCCCTTGGTCCTCCTCAAGGACCCTTGTGGGGTTGTTAGGGGGGCTATGCCTTGACGTTTAGGCACTAGCACTTTAGTACTAAGCTAGGGAAGTTATTTTACGACTCTTATCTTGACGTTAACCTTTTTTAGGACACTAAACTACATGTTAGGCACTAGTTTAGGTCATTAGATATCCGGGGTGTTACAAGTTTCTAGTAATGTCCTTTGGTTTAACTAATGCTTTGGCAGCGTTCATGGACTTGGTGAGAAGAGTATTCCGACAATATCTTGACATGTTTGTGATAGTGTTTATCAATGATATTTTGATTTATTCAAGGAGTGAGAATGAGCATATCGGCCATTTGAGAATTGAATTGCAAGTTCTTAAGGACTATCAACTTTTCGCAAAGTTTAGCAAGTGTGAATTTTGGTTAAGGTCCGTAGCATTCCTTGATCATATTTTGTCAAGTAGGGGTATTGAGGTGGATC
Source organism: Solanum lignicaule (assembly GCA_029582545.1). Taxonomy (NCBI): domain Eukaryota; kingdom Viridiplantae; phylum Streptophyta; class Magnoliopsida; order Solanales; family Solanaceae; genus Solanum; species Solanum lignicaule. Next base: position 21,658 of record JAJOOF010002817.1, read on the forward strand.
CTAAGAAGATAGATACGGTCAAGAGTTGGCCAAGACCTCTAATTCCTTCGGACATTAGACCTTTTTTGGGTTTGGCCGGTTATTATAGGAGGTTTTTTTAGGGTTTTTCTTCCATTGCTTCTCCTTTGACGGCTTTGACTCAAAAGAAGGCTAAGTTTGTTTGGTCAGAATCTTGTGAGAAAAGTTTCCAAGAGTAGAAAGATAGACTTACATCCGCTCCGATGTTAACTTTACCCAAAGGTACGAATAGTTTTGTAGTATATTGTGATGCCTCTAGAGTTGGGTTGGGATGTGTGCTTATGCAAAATGGTAAGGTGATTGCCTATGCCTCAAGGCAACTTAAAGTCCATGAGAAGAATTATCCTACCCATGACCTTGAATTAGCGGCGATTGTTTTTGCCTTAAAGATATGGAGGCATTATCTATATAGGGTTTGTGTTAATGTGTTTACCGATCACAATATCTTACAATATGTATTTAGTCAAAATTGAATCTTCGACAAAGAGGGTGGTTAGAATTATTGAAGGACTATGAAATGAGTGTTCATTATCACCCCGGCAAGGCCAATGTGGTAGCGGATGCTCTTAGTCAGTTGTCTATGGGTAGTGTGACTCATGTCGATGATGGTAAGAAAGAGTTGGTTCGTGATATTCATAGGTTGGCCCGGTTAGGTGTTCAACTAGTGGATTCCACCAAGGGTGGTGTCATGGTTTGTGATGGATGTAAAGGCTAAGCAAGGCCTTAATCCTATTTTGATAGAATTGAAAGAGACGGTACTTAAGAAATCCGTTGAGGCTTTCTCCCAAGGGGGAGATGGTATGCTTAGATACCAAGGCCGGTTATGTGTTCCGGATGTTGATGACTTGAGGGAGAAAAGTTTACCAGAAGCCCATAGTTCTCAATATTCTATTCACCCGGGAACCACCAAGATGTACCGTGACTTACGGGAAGTCTATTGGTGGAACGGGATGAAAAAGGACTTTGCGGGATTTGTGGTTAGATGTCCAAATTGTCAACAAGTTAAGGTTGAGCATCAAAGACCCGGAGGCTTATCCCAAGATATAGGTATCCTCACTTGGAAGTGGGAAGAGATAAATATGGACTTTATTATGGGTTTGCCTCACACCCGAAGGCAGCATGATTCTATTTGGGTGATTATAGATCGGATAAAAAAATCGGCTCACTTTATACCCGTCAAGGT
>JAJOOF010002818.1:0-32724 GCA_029582545.1 Solanum lignicaule
TATGAATCATTTTCGGGCATTTAGGGGCCAATTTACAAGAATTAGATGATCTTTCTTAATTAGTTTTTATGTGTGTTAGCCAATGAATATTTTGGTGAGATGACTTTCCGTCGATTTCTTAGCAAACCCTTTAAAAAACCCTATGTAGGGAGTTGCGGAAGCAGTACATACAATCTCATCGTTTTTTAGGCATTTTTGGGAATATAGGGGCAAATTTAAAAGAATAAATTTTCTCAGTTTTTTGTGTATGTTAGCCATGGATATTTTGGTGAAATAAATTTCAGTCATTTTTTTGTAAACTTTTGCAGAACCCTTCGTTGGGATTTGGGGGAGCATCACGTACAGTCTCACCATTTTTAGAGTCAATTCTGGACATTTAGGGGACAACTTACAGGAATTAGGAGAATTTTTTTTTTAGTTTTTCGTATGTGTTAGTCTATGAATATTTTAGTGATATGGCTTTTGATTGATTTCTATGCAAAATCTTTACGGAACCCCTCGTAGGGAGTTGGGGGAATAGTATGTCTAGTCTCATCATTAATTTTGGAGTCATTTTTGCGCATCTAGGTGCTAATTAAAAGGAACTAAGCGATTTTCTCAGTTTTTTTGTGTGTGTTAGCCCATAAATATTTTGATGATATGGCTTCCAGTGGATTTTTATGTGAAACCTTTACAAAACCCTTCATAGGGAGTTGGGGGAGCAGTACAATAGTCTCACCATTTTTTGAAGCATTTATGGGCATTTAGGGCCAATTTACAAGAATTAGACGGTTTTTTCAGTTTTTCGTGTACTAGCCTCTCTCACATCTCATTTGCCACTCTCTTTTGTATCTGATATCCCAGATGCATTCGACTCACACCAGACACATAGATTTGTATGTATATGGTGTGATTCACTTGTATTTCAGATAAATGATGAATCTCGCTTGCCACCCTCCCCATCTCGCTCGCTTCTTTCCTTATACTAGTGTATATGGTAGAAAAAAATATGTATCTAAGTGTATATTCCTCAATATATGATAGGAAACTCTTAATTAGTATTAAGATACATAATATTTTGAAAGCATAGGTAATAATAGTTTCTATGATAGCGAAATATGTCTAATAATATAATTTTTCCTATATTAAATAACTAATCTTATTAATAATACTCAATTCTCATGAAATATCAGTAATACATTATTATGATTTTCTTAATTGATAATCTGATAGAAGTGGTGAGAAGTTACAAATTTGTCAAAACTCATTAATTTTGTCCTATAGATAAACCCTTAGTTCATTGACTTTGAATTTATGAAAGAAAGCTGAGTGACTTTCAAAGATAAGAACCCTTAGTTGAGTGACCATTTGAGATATTATCTCTAAAATATTTGCCCAATATATCTAAATAATTTATCCACATCCAAATAAATAATAAGAGTTGTTGTTCTAAACTCATAAACTCAATTAAGATTCTAAACCTACCTAATCATCCTCGCTCCAAATCTATTAACGTTGTTAATATAAACTCTTCTAATAATAAGTAAAGATAATGTAGAAGAATTTGTACGATAATTCATTAATTAATTTGGACAGAAAAGAAGCTTTTGAGTAACCTACCAACATACTTAGAACAAGCAGTGGCGGAGCCAGGATTTTCAATAAGGGGGTTCAAAATTCAAAGGAGTAAACATACGAACTAGTCTAAGGGGGTTCGACATCTATTATATATATCTAAAAAATAATTTTAACCATGTATATATAGTAATATTTTCCGCCGAAGGGGGGTCGGATGACCCCCCTAAAGACATGCTGGCTCCGCCCTTGAGAACAAATATTTGCTAATAATAAAAATATCCATTGATAATTTTATATTAATGTTATATATCTCAACTAACAAATAAAGTGTCAATGTAATAAACATGACAATAGATTACTCACAACTTCTATCAGGTTATCAATTAAGTAACAATAATTTGAAATCGGAGTAAAATATTAGCTTTACCTTTGTTCAACATCATCGCGATTGTTGTTATGGCCACCACTTACCTCTTCATAAATTAATTATAACTAATTATCTTAGATTTTCTTGCGAGTAATAGATTTTCTTTTTCAGACATAAGATAAGTATGCTAGATCAAAAAATTTGTAAGATAGTAACGTATCTTTTAGGATATAAATCAAGTGAGGATAAGAATATTAATTTTTAGTAACTCAAAATCGGTAGTCCAGATCAGAAAATTTATCTTATATTAATTTCTCTATTAGAGATATATATTGAGTGTTGGTAAGAAATTTAAATTTTAAGATTCAAAATATTTCTTTTCTAGTTCATACTATTCTTAGAAAAATAATTGTGGGTCATGTGGTATTAATTTTTTGGCCAAAAGGTATGGAAGGGTTATTTTGTGTTAATTTCTTAAAACATGGTTAATGTTTGCCAATTATGTGTCTTAGTTGATATAGTGTGTCATTTATAATTATAGAAAAAAACTACCTAATTACACAAACATTTCTACTATATTTAATAATTCTTCCTATAGTTTAAAAAAATTATGTAGTCTCATTAATTAATAATTTCTTACCAGATTTCAAGTCAGATATACATAGATGTATGCACACATTTTTGTTGCAAGATACACTCTGAAACACATATTCGTAAGGAGAGAGGTGAAAGAGATAGGAGTGAGGCGAGTGAGATAGGATGGGGATGAGACAGAGAGAGTTTGTGTATCCAAAATACATGTGATTCTCACTAGATATATGTATCTGAAATACCAGATACATTCCAGATATTTTTTATATACAGATACAAAATGGAGATGAGTGAGATATGAGAGAAGCAAGCGAGAGAGTCGGATACGTATGAATTCTCTTGGATACAATGTATCTAGATCAAATACACCTATTTTTTTACCCATATATTGATACATGTATCTAGATCAAATACACCTATTTTGACCCATATATCCAAGATACATGTATCTAGACGCGCCAGATACATGTATTTGAAGTTAGAATTAATTCTAGTAAGATTTGTAATATTGCAAAATCGCGTGAAGGAAAATAGTTTGCTCCTAAACTAGTGAAATTTATGTTGTTTATCCTTTATAATAGGGGAAAATAAGCAAATACTCCATAAAAGCAAAATAATTACAAACATATACCCCTTTACATTCATACCCCACTAAATAATTACACTATATACCCCGTTTACTAATTTCATCCTTAATGAATGGGGGTATGAACTGTAATTATTTATGAGAGAATGAGTTTTTCAGGAATTACTTTGGATTTGGGTATAAACTTATAATTATTTTAGATTTTATGGTCCATTTATGTAATTTTCCCTTATAGGCCTTGGTAAAGGCCCATATATATTGTCAACATGCTAATGTAACAATAACCATTGTCATCACCTAATTGTAGCTTCGTAACAAGCCCAAATTCTTGATTGGGCCAAGAAAGTTGCAATTACTTGGGCTAAATGACTAGTTTACTATAGAGATCTTTACCTAAATAGCCAATCAGATTCACTATTTATATTTTAGCCACTTTACACAAAATATTCAGATATTATATACGATTACATACCTATTGTATTTGAATTATATATTATACGCCCATGTAGTATTTTTATTTTAAAAGTTTTGTTACAGATTATTTAAGGGGATTAACCTAATTCATCAATATATGTGGAATTTAATCTTTCTCGCAAATTAGATAATTACGCTCAAACTCGCTCAATAACTAGACATATACCACTTTATAAATATTTACAATCGCAAGGTGTTATTCTATTTAGATTGACCAATAATACTATAGTTTAAACCACTTAATATCTACTACTAATATTTAGTGAAAGGGAATTTTGGAATGAAATTAAATTTAAAATTTTATTTTAAAAGGGAGTTTGGACTATTACTTATAAGCTGTATCGGATATTGGTTATAAGATCAATTATTTGTGCAAATTTTCAACTTTGATAGGCCATATATAAGCTAATTGCTGGTTGACTAGTTATTGTTCATAATTATATATTGGACTATTCTTTTTGTTTTGATCTCTATCTGATGTTCGGTGTCTACATTAGAGTTCGAATTGCGTACTACATGACTTATTTGAGGATGACGCTCCCAACAAGATTTTCTCCAATTTTAAAATTCGAACCTCAGACCTCTAATTAATTAGAGCAGTGCCACCACTATACTGCAATCTATGTTTATAATTATTGGACTATATTATTCAATATAGACTATAGTTTTCTTATTATACCCTACTCTTTTGGGAATTATTGCACCTTATACTTTTAAATGTGATGACCTTTCTATTGTCTTTATCTTTCTTTATTTTTTTCTTTTTTGTCTGTGGCAAGTGGAAACTAATTGTGGCAAGTAGTTATAGAAAATGACAATTTTCTAAATTGCATAATTGTTTGCGTATATTACGTGCAAACTCTCAACTAAAAAAAATGCGTGTCTAAAACTAATACTACTAAAGTATTGATTGTCTGCCCAATATGTCTAAATATGACAATTTCAGTAAACATTTTAAATGTACAAATTGAATTTGAGCAGATTAAAATGAATTAAATTAATAAATAAAAAATTTATAAATTACTTAAAGTGAAAAAGATTAAGCTAAAAGATGAGTCATAAACTAATTTTTAGATGATGGGTAAAGCATAACTTTATGGAATAATTTTGTCACCCCCTACTTTTCAATCAAGAACTTTTGTTAGTAAAAGCTACACTCATCACAAATCTTGCAACAATTTGTTTGACCAAGTTTTTAAACAATTTATAAGTGTTTTTTTCTTAAAATAAAAAAATATATTTTTCATTTTAATTTATGTAGCACTATTTAATCAAACACAAAATTTAAGAAATAAGAAAAAAAATGTGTTTATTAAATTTACAATGAAATGTTAACGGGACCCAATAAAGGTTAAATGGAAGTGATGACATTTAAATAGTTATCAAATAAGGAAAGACGACATTTTTTTGAGATAAAATAAAAAGAAAATCATATAATTAAGTAGATCTTGAAAGCTTGGCTAAACAAACTAAGGTACGACTCTAGCTAGCATAAAAATATCATGTATCATGTATCTTTTAAACGTTATAAAATAGATCTGAATAAACAAAAGATTCATATAACTTATCATAAGATCTTTTGTATTTCTATAAAAGAACCAAGTAAGACTTGGTCAATCTTACTAAAGGAATGAGAAGAAGATCACGATTCCTCAACCGACAGATTGATAGAGGAACTTAGAAAAAAGGTCAGCCGCCTAAATTAATAAAAAAAAAAAGCTTATTGATTTAATTGAAGAAAATTAGGAGAAATGCAATTGAATGATTAATTGATGATGGAAAGCAACTATAGATTGGATGTGAACATTGAATAATTAGCCTAAAAATCAATTTGCTTTCAAACCCAAATAATTTTTATAAAATCCAAGAAAAAAAAGGCAATTGATGAATAATGGCAAAAAAGCATGATGTGCAATATGCTTGGATTTTTTTTTCTATCTGACCAAGTCAAAAACACCCCACAATTTGTCTTGTCTTTATGTCACTGAAAACTACAGAAGTAGTGAGGACATTCAATGAAAAAGAAAATTGGACATATTTTTAACCCCACCACCATAATATACAAACAATATACACACATGTGTACAAACAGACACATAATAAGCTTAAATATCGAATGTATTCGTGACACGTATACACATGTATAAACAAGACATATATAATAGTCTTGAACTATCAAATATATTTGAGACACGTTTACACATGTATAAATAACACATATAATATACTTAAACGAATTCCAACATTTGTTTTGCATAAAAAGGTTCAATCTTGTGAAACAACCAAACAAGAAGGAAATCTCATAGAACAAACAATTAATATTAATCATATCTTGCTTTGGGATCAATCTTTTGTATCCGAGTTGATTTCAAACGAGATGATTTGCGAGTTGGGCAAAATCCTATATTATCCGTCAAATATTATATATGTTTGGAAAAAAAGGTATGATTAAAGATAGATGTATAATATAAAGGAAGCTACATAATTAGACATATTTCACTACTATATATACTAGGGGGGGAAACAAATATACCCCCGAACTATCGTAAATGGTATGCAGATATCCTCCGTCATATTTTAGGTACATTGGTGCCCCTGCCGTCCAAAAACTAGAGCATATATACTCTTTATACTAACGGGCATACACATGTCATAATCTTATCCACCGACCCAACATCGGATCGATGGATAAGATTGTGCCACGTGTGCCTTTTTAGTCTTCCGTTAGAGTGAAGGGCATATACGCTCTAGTTTTTGGACGGCAGGGGCACCAATGTCCCAAAAGTATGACAGAGGGTATCTGCATACCATTTACGATAGTTCGAGGGTATATTTGTCCTTTTTCCCTATATACTATTATTGCATGTGCTTTTAAAATATTATGTATTGTACCATTAATTAAGAGTTTCTTATCATATATTGAGAAAGATACACTTAGATACATATATTGTTATTATCAAATACACTAAAATAGGGAGAGAGAGGAGTGAGATGTGGAGGGAGGCGAGCAAGATTTTATTATGTATCCTAGATACATATGAATTACACCAGATGCATATGTATGTATCTGGTGCAATTCACATGTACGTGGTTCTAGCTCTTGTTAAAAATCCAAGATACATGTGAATCCACTTGAATACAATATATCTAGAACAAATCTGACTCCATGTATTCTAAGATACATGTATCTGGATGTATCTGAATATATCTAGACGCACCAAAATCTGATAAGGTAGTAATATTGCAAACTAAACTATATCTAAATAATTAGCTCCTAAACTAGTGAGATTTATAAAAATTCCACTAATATAAAATCTGATAAAATACGTAATATCACAAACTACTCCATCTCTAAATTTTAATTTTTCTCACTACACACATATATATATATATATATGCCCTTTGTTTATACATATGTTAAATAAGTCTGGTTAAGAAAAAAAAAAATTAAAAAAGTTAAAAATTGTTGTGATAATTAGAAATTGTGTGCTAATGCAATGCAGCTCAGCAAAGTCCTTTCTTAATAAGTTAGTCACATGGAAAAATTTCTCTTTTTTGAATATTGATAGGTGTATGTTGTTTTTTAGTAGAGTACTACTATTTGTTTTTAACTTATTGAACTAGAAATGTCAAGTTCAATGTATTGGGTAGAACATGCGTCTCGTGTTATCCATTATCGAAAATTCTTACGAAACAGATGAATATATTAATTTATATTTTTATAGTCTAAAAATTCTTGAGACATATAAAGCGTTTTTGTTGTAAAGTTAGTTCTACCAACTATATTATTGTGAAAAAAATCATTGTTCTTTCAATATTTATAATAATGTATTTATACAATAATAAATTGGAATTTAAAAAGAGTACAAGATAATAACTATTTTTAGCATTTACAAGAAAAAAGAAAAAAGAATGAAATTAGCTACAAATTTTGTTGTTAATTTATTGCTAATTGCTTGTAGCTAATAAAATTTTGTAGTCGTTGAAATTTACTGTTAATTATAGAATTTGTCTGTTGTTGTTACTTTCTATTTTTTTTAATGGTAGAATATATATAGGAAGGTATATCCGTTAAAGTGTTTAAATTATATTTGAGGATAACTTTTATACAATCATGTCATTTTTATCTTTATAATAGATAATCAATATTTGTTTTTAAAATTACAAATCTCATATTTTTTCGAAAATATCTAACATATTTTATTCTCAAGAGAATTATTACCACATAGTCATGATGCTCATTACAGTATCCTTGACTAAGAGTCTAGATTTTCTTCATTAAAGCATTTTAATTGCATTATTATATATTTTCATTATTCCCAAATTGCAATGGAGTACTAAATTAAGTAATATCAATTATCGTGAATTTAGCTATAGTTGGGACCCTAAAATGAATTTTTATAAAAGCTTGTCATTTTGTAATAACACGGAGAATCTTTGATCAATATATATAAAATTAGATAACGCACGACTACCTATTAACCTTTTACTCTAATCTTTGACGGCTTGACCTCTATATTATCTTGTCTAAGTTGATCATATCCTCGATAAGTTACAAATATGTCACGTCCTCTCAAATTATATCTTCTTAATATTTTTTTGACCTACCTTTAGTGTTCGTTTTTTCAAACAGTACAATGACAAGCAAAATATAGCAACTATGCTTCCTAGGAGACTACGTACTAGATCAGCTGCAAAAAAACATAGATAGTCAATTTTACAGTTGCCTGCTAAAATTTTCATTAATGACACTCTTGTTTAATGCTTATTTTATTTTATTTTATATTCAATTTAATGCTCAAGCTGATGCAATTATTTAACAGTTGTGGCAGTTGAAAATACTATTTTCACAATTAATGTCGGTATGAAAAAAGAAAAAAAAAATCTAGAGTAGGACATACAACATTTTTGCTTATATCATTAGGGAAATTTGACACTTGATTACAAATTTGCCTATTAAATGACATAAAAAAGGAGGTCTATATTTTTATTTACAAAAGAAAGAAGAGTGATATGACGAACCAGGATTCTAGTAGAGTGCTAAGTAATTCTTCATCCTAAACTACATATTTCGAACCCAAATCCTCTTGGACGGTACAAATCCGTTGACACCTCTTGGTAAAAAATAAATTAAATTGTATTTTTTTTAAATTTAATGTTGGCACTTACTTAGTGTGAACATATTTATATTTTGAGATTTTTTAACTCTCTTTCTATCTATCATATATTTATAGTTTGAGCTGGAAAATTTAATATTTATAGTCATTACTCAATTCATCCAATATAGATGAGCCACTTTAATTAATTTTCATTTTTGAATGTCTCAAAAAGCTTGATGCTAAAGTATTTTTAGAATTCAAATTCAAAAAACTATTTCAATTTTAAAGTATGTATGGTCTCCATCATCACTTACTTTGATATCTAGTTTTTTTATAAAAAAAAAAAGAAATTGTGTCTAATCAAATTAAAACAATAAATGAATATCTTGTAATAGAAGAAGTATATTCTTTTACCATCACTAGTTTTATAGATAAGTTACTTCATGTATTAAACTTTGAATCCAATCAAACATCGTCATATAAAATAAATGTATCATTTCAAAGAGAAACATTGGGCGAACAAAAGAAACAAGATAAAAAGAGTATCGAAATAGTAATGAAAAATCAACAAAAGAAAGAAAAAAGAAATAGGTAAGATGGATATTGGATATCGAGTGGAAAAACCAATAAAAGAAAGACGAAAGGAAATCAGATAAAGTGAGTAACAAATATTGGATAAAAAACCAATAAAAAGAAAAAAAAAGTAACAGAAATGTGATAAAGCGAGTATCGAATAGAGAGTAGAAAATCAACAACAAAAAAAAGAAGAAAAATACAGCGAGTATCAAATACAAAGCGAAAAACCAATAAATGAAAAAAAATGAGATAAAGAAACATGATAAAGCGAATATCGAGTAAAAACCAATAAAAAGGGAAAAAAGAAACGTGATAAAGCGAATATCGAATATAGAGTAAAAAATCAACAAAAAAAAAGAAGAAAAATACAACGAGTATCGAATACAGAGTGAAAACCCAATAAAAAGGAAAGAAGAAGAAAAAGAAACGTGATAAAATGAGTACCAAATACCGAATGAAAAACCAACAACAACAAAAACTAAAGCAAAAAAAAAGAAAAAGAAGACAAACAGATATCAAACACCGAGTGAAAAACCAACCAACAAAAAGAAAGTAGAAGGAAAGGGGGTAGTTGTACTTGCATGGCAACTTGAAAATTATACATATAGTAGTATCACAGCTGTATATTTAGAAATGAACCTCAAATATGAATTGTAAATAAGAAAAAAAATGAAGACATAAATTTCACAACATATCCATACACCTAATATCCAAAAAAATGTTAAAGATTGCTCTTTTCTTCTTCTTCCTCTTCTTTTACTCAGTTTTATCTAATCAAATCTCCAATTTAGAACACAAAGCTTTACTTGATCTTAGATCATCTTTAGGCATCAGAGCAAAAAACTGGCCAAGAAAATCCAACCCTTGTACCAATTGGACTGGAATTCACTGCAACAATGACAAAGTTGTGGGAATTGAGTTGACAGGACTAAGAAGAATTCACAAAGGGAACATGTCTCCGCAGTTTGCTGTTGATTCTTTAGTCAATTTTACTCACTTGACATCATTCAACTCATCAGGTTTTGTTCTTTCAGGGCCAATACCTGATTGGTTTGGCCAAAAGTTAACTCAACTCAAACAACTTGATCTTAGTTCAAGTTCAATTCTTGGTTCACTTCCATCCTCATTAGGGAGTTTGAGTAATCTTGATTTTCTGTCTTTGTTTAACAATTCAATTACAGGAACTGTTCCTTTAGAACTTGGAAAGTTGAGTTCTTTAAGGGTTCTTGATCTTTCTTGGAATTCATTTACAGGTGAAATTCCAAGTTCTGTTTCAGATATTAAGAATCTGACTGTTCTTGATTTGTCTTCAAATTTCTTGTCTGGACAAATCCCAGTTGAGTTTGGTTCATTTCTTGGACTTAAGTTACTTAATTTGTCAAATAACAGTTTAAGTTCTTATATTCCTTCAGAAATTTCAAATCTTTCTGCATTAGTAGAACTTGATCTTGACTATAATTACTTGTCAGGGTCATTGCCTGAGGGTTTTTTCAGAATGAGAAATTTGAGTAAATTGTTAGTTGGAAATAATGAGCTAGAGGGTACATTGTCAAGTACTTTGTTTACTTCAAATGATTCTGTATTGGTGTATATAAATCTTAGTTGGAATCGATTCGAAGGCAAAGTTCCTTATGTTTTGTGGTCATTGTCTGATCATTTGAGGATTCTTGATATATCAGGGAACAATTTTACTGGTGTGGTTTCAAATAGTACCTATTTTAGTGTTATTGGTGCATCATATAACCTTTCTAATAATCTTTTCTATGGAAATGTGACATTTGATGTTCGGAGTTTTCAGTCGATTGATCTGTCTAAGAACTATTTTCAAGGACTAGCACCTGATAAATCTGGTGTTCGAGTTATGGATAATTGCTTTACAGGGTTATTGAATCAGAGGAGTTTAGATGATTGTAGTAAGTTTTATGATGATAGGGGTCTAGTTTTTGTTGATGGTGGAATCCAAACTCCGGTGCAAAGAGCCTCGAAGGGCGGGCATAAACGTTTGTTTGTCATGGTTGGAGTTTTTGGTGGAGTTGGTGTTCTTATGCTTATGGCATTAGTCATTTTATTGTTTTGGAAGGTATGCTATAGAGGGAATTCAAACAAAAGAGGCATATCGAATGTTAGTCCTGTTGTGGAAGGAGGCAATAATCAGGCACCAGTAAAGTTCTCTCGTGATACATCTGGTTCGATAGAATCATTTACTTATGATCAGATACTAAAAGCCACAAGCAACTTCAATGAAACAGATCTTATCAAGAATGGTCATACAGGAGACATTTTCCGAGGAATATTAGAAGGCGGTGTCACCGTAGTTATCAAGAAAGTTAATGTACACCATATCGAAAAAGAAACATACAAGTTGGAGTTGGATTTGTTAAACTGGACAACACACCATAGGCTTGTCCCTTTTTTGGGACATTGCTTAGATCATGAGAATGAGAAATTCTTAGTCTATAAATATATGCCAAATGGAGATTTGTTCAATTTGTTGGCCCGGGATACGGATTTAGAAGACGAAAATGGACAGTCTTTGGATTGGATAACAAGATTAAAAATTGCAACAGGAGCTGCAGAAGGCTTAGTTTATTTGCATCATGAGTGTAATCCTCCCCTTGTTCATAGGTATTTTTTTCTTTCACTTTTTGGCATTCTTGTTTGATAATGTTGTACACCAAGCTAATTATATTCTGCATTTTCTTGTTCTTGAAGAGATGTTCAAGCTAGCAGTATCCTTCTCGACGATAAATTTGAAGTAAGGCTGGGAAGTTTGAGCGACGTGTGTGCACAGGAAGGTGATAGCCAGAATTTGATCACAAAGTTTTTCTGCACGACAAAGTAAGTATTACTATGATCATAGTTTGATCCTAATACAAGATTTTTCAGAAATGTAATAGACATTTAGTTAAATTTATGTGTTAACATTTCTGTATATTGCTTTTCGTTCAATGTTCTAAGATATATTATGTTTCTTCTTGACAATAACAGGAATCCTGAGGGAGAGCCTGCTGGTATGTACTATTCTTTTCGTAAAAAAACCTATAGTTGAATAGAGTTATTTTTCTGAATTTCTAATATGCTGCCTTTATACATGAACAGGATCTTCATTTACAAGTTGTAGTACTTATGATGTATACTGTTTCGGGAAGGTCTTACTCGAGCTTGTAACTGGTAAGGTTGGCGTAAGTCATTTAGATGATGCCTCAACCAAGGAGTGGTTGGACAAGCTTCTTCCTTTCATCACTATACGCGAGAAAGAACTAGTGTCCAAGATAGTCGATCCATCTCTAATTATAGACGATGACTTACTTGAAGAGATGTGGGCTGTAGCAATAGTAGCCAAAGCATGTCTTCATCCGAGGCCTTCTAAACGTCCTGAAATGAGACGCGTCCTGAAAGCTCTTGAGAACCCGTTCAAGGTTGTTAGGGAAGGAAGTTTCAACTCTATAAGGCTACGAAATACTTCATCGAGGCGATCATGGAGTGCTGCTTTTCTTGGTAGTTGGAATCATAGCTCACAGGATAGTATTAATGCTAGTGGCCAAATAAGCAAGGAAGCTGGCATGAACCTGAAACAGTCAGGAAGAGTAGGATTATCTCATTCTATTAGCAGCGGGAACGAACATTCATCATCGTGTAAGAGATCATCGAGTGAGATTTTCCCCGAACCTCAGGACACACTAGATATAGAGAGACAAGACATGAGCTAGCCATCCAGCACAAATCTATGGCAGGGGTTTTGTAAGTATCAGGAGCTTTCATTTTTTATTAGATGAGCGGCGGTACTATGATCGTTCTGAAGTCATGGGGCCTACACGTTACACACATGTTATGCGTTTAGTAAACTCTTTCCTTCTGCAACAGCTGATCAAATCGGATCAGTATTTTTGAATATGTTGTGTTACATCATGTACATGTATTCTGTTTTCCTCTTTTCTTTTAGTGTGTCACAAATGCTCATGTGCTTTGTAAATTTTCAAAAAGTTTACTCTTGTTCCTGTGATGATAGAACAAGTATATAACTGTGTCAAGAGTGTACACTATCTAATCCAGATTCACATTTTCATGATCTCATATTTTGCAATTGCATGAAAAAGTATGATATAATTGAATAATAAAACCTGCACTTTCTTGAGCCGAGGGTCTATCGGGAACAACCTCTCTATTGTAGGTAGAAGTAAGGTTTGCGTACATCCGATCGTCTCCAGACCTCATTTGTGAGATTACATCAGGTATGTTGTTGTTGTAATTGGATAAATAGGACATCAAAACTGTTATAGTGTGTCAATCCCTTGGTGGCCTAAATAAGGACAAGTAACTCAATACATGTAGATGCACCTGAAAGTTACAATGAGCAAAAGTCATTTGGTTGTCCAATGGCGGAATCAGGATTTTCACCAAAGGAATTCAAAATATAAAGAAGTAGATACATGAAAAAGCTAAGGGGATTCACATCTACTATACATACATAAAAATTATTATTTTTGACAGTATATATACAACGTCTAAATTATAGAATCAATATATTCTTCACAAGGCGTAGCATTTATCTGGCGAATACATGCTCATGTTTGTCATTTGATTGGTAGTATCAACACCTTCAAATGTGAAGCATCATTGATCAGATTCATCAAAAAATCAAGACAAGCAAATTAAAAGTCATATTTTCATTTAAAAAGTGTCCATAGACCAATTTTCTCGATTAATGAACCTACAAAATCCTTCGAACTGTATGTTTGTATCAGATTAAATCCAGATATTGCAGATATTTCCTCATTTCCACTTCTGAATCTCAAACAATTCGATTAAGTAGGCATAATAAATAAACGGAAAAGGCTCAAAATACCCCTAAACTATTGGAAATAGCTCAGATTTACCCTTAAACTGTATTCCGGCTCAAAACTATCCTTCCCGTCAAAGTATTGGGTCACACTTACCCTTCTAGTTAACAGAAGTAGGTTAAGTGCCACATGGACACCGCATGGACGCCACATAAACGCCAAACATTTCCCACTTCCACGTAGACTAATAAGATCCCTAATACTCCCTCCGTCCCATTTTATATGTCACCTTTTTACTTTGCACTTGCATTAAGAAATGATGTAACTTTACCCTTCTACCCTTATTTAATGTTTTTGGAACTCAAGTTTTCAATCAATGAATATGAATTAATTTATTTTGATTAATTAATTTAACCAATGAACATGAATCATTTACTTAGTTTTTCTAAGTTGGTCAAATGTATATTTTCAAGGCTAATAACTCACAAGGGTAAAAAAGGAATACTATGGTAATTTATGCATTAATTTTATGAAATGACAAATATTATGGACTAACTATTTATAGAAAATGCTGACATATAAAATGGAACGGAGAGAGTATCTAATTTTCCCCTCATTTCTCTTAAGATACGATTTCACCCATTTCTCCTCATTTTCGTGACTAAGGTTTCACAGCTTTTAATCCCAGGAGAGTTGCAAATAGAGATCTGAGGTACACGAAAAATGCACTAACTAATGACACTGAACTATAGACACCAATAACCATGATATGACTAATTTTAGGACTTTGAATTGCAACTGCTAGCCAGTAACTTGCAGCAGCCTGAAGAGCATTTTTCAGCTGAAAGTGTTTCTCCTAATAGCACAATCCCCAATGTCGAATATACGGGGCATGAATTTCAAGGCAATGGCCTTCATCATTATCATGTTTTAGAATCAATTTCCTCAGCTTCACAGAGCTGATTTCCAGACGATGAATACCAACAACATTAGGAGAAATGGGTGAAATCGTATCTTAAGAGAAATGAGGGGAAAATTAGATATTAGGGATTTTATTAGTCTACATGGAAGTGGGAAATGTTTGGCGCTTATGTGGGCGTCCATGTGTTGTCCATGTGACGTCCACGTAGAACTTTACATACTTCTGTTAACTAGAAGGGTAAGTGTGACCCAATACTTTGACGAGAAGGGTAGTTTTGAGCCGAAATATAATTTAAGGGTATATCTGAGCTATTTCAGATAGTTTAGGGGTATTTTTGAGCCTTTTCCGTTTATATATAATTTAACTTGGTTTCAACTGATATCTATGCCCTCTAACTTTTGGCGTGCATAAGTAGGTACTTAAACTTATATAAAATTGAACAAGTAGACACATGAGTCCTTCGTGGCATAATGCACGTAAGATACAAAATTGCCATATAGAAGGTCACATAGGACAAATGTGTTTGGTTATTTAATTTCATACAAATTTAAGTGTCTATTTGCGTATATCCAAAGTTGGAGATAATAGATGTCATTGAAGTCAAGTTAAAATGACATATTTATATATTATATTATTAAAGTAGTCTATTGAAGGGATTCTAGGACACGAGGGGATGTAGCTCAAATGGTAGAGCGCTCGCTTTGCATGCGAGAGGCACGGGGTTCGATCCCCCGCATCTCCATTTTTTCCCTTCTATTTTATAGTAAATTGGTGCACTAAGCTTTCGCTATATGCGGAATTTCAAAAAAGATTAGACTACATTAAATCTATATTGTTTGCAACTTTATTTTATATTTTTGTAAGAGACATTTCTATTGTTTGAACCTTTAATTTCTAATCACTCGATAATCTTAAATTGTTGCAACATGTGCACTGAAAGGTTAAGGATTAAAGAATATGCTTGGAGTGAAATGCATACTTATATCAAAATATCATTAATAATGTTAATTTATTAAAACACACTCCTAATAAAAAAAAATTGAAATTGTGTCAATTCAACATGATTAAGTAAAGTAAAATCGAGGATGTATAATCAAATTCTCAATTCATTTAATAAGCTTTGACTTAATCAGAGTCTTTATACTTCATTTTCCTCTTGACATTTTTTTGTCTTTGAACAATTTGATTTTAACCTAACCATAACAATTTGATACTCCCTTTAGTACATTTTTAGTACTTGTCCATGTTTGGTTCGACATATTTTTTAAACAATAATTTTTCCTTATTATTTTTTAAATATAGTAAATTAAATATTTTAAAAAATACATTAAGAAATAACTATAATTAATAATAAGGATAAATATAAACTAAATAATAAATTATCTCTTAATATTTTTAAATTAGATAAATATTCCTTCGTTCAATTTTTACTTGTCTATTATAATCTATACACGCTCCTTAAAAAGTAATACTAATTAATATAAAAAATTTATCATAATATGTATATTAATTGATGTTTTGTATTAAATTTTGAGAAATAAATAATCAGTGCTAAAATAAAAATATTTATCTTTTCTTAAAAATAATAAAATCTATTTTTGAATTAATGAAAAAGTAAATTTAATTCCAGTAAAAATGAATATCTATTTTTAACACGAGCAAAATTAACCCTTTTTTAGAAAAAGAAAGATAAAACTTCCTTCTTCTACAGAAATCACAGCGATATAGCGAAGCATCAAAATGGATCTCTGAATCTGTAGCTGAGAAAGTCAGTGATCCTTCAATTACTCACAATCTGCCTTAGCTTCTCCATCTTTGTCTTGCTGCGAGGTGAGGTAACAAATTATACTTTGCAGCTCTTGATTTTGGTTCGATTTGATTTAGGTCTTTTTGTTCTGTGAAATTTAGGCATCAATGTTTCTTAGATTTGCGATTTTACTATGAAATTTTCTGTTTTAGGTTCTAATTTTGCTTCAATTTGGAATTTGGTTGATTTGTGGCTTCATCCTGCAATTAAACGAATCATATATTGGCCTAATGTGTACCCGGTAATGTTTTAGAGTAGAACTCAAAGTTCCTTCCTCTCTGAGAGGTTAGTTTGGTAGATCGTCTGGAAACACCTCTGTATTGTATCATCCCCCGGGTTTCATGAACTGTAGTTGTAGAGTACAAGAAAACCTGACTGATCATCCTGTGCACCTTCGTGAAAGATATGATTTTTATCCTGTGTTATGGAAACTATACAATTCCATAGCTCAAGAAGTTTGACTAATTGCTCCTCCGATCCAGAGTGGATTCTAGGAAGTTCTACTTCTACATGTGGTTTCCGGGAATACCAAACCTCAAAACCGTGGAGTGGCAATCAAGTGTTGTATGACATGATCCCACCATATTCATACACAGAATAACATTGAGGTCTACCATAGGCAATACAATTAAGTCATTCACGGTGTCTTTGATCTGTACTATGACCTCAGAGTCTCTTCCACAACGATAGACTCCCCCACTCGGGTCGAGACAAAAAAAAAGGCTTGTCTAGGAACTATAATACCTCTCCAAACAAGATGTTAAGTGTGGTGACATATAAGAATAGTTAGATCCAAGATCTATAAGTGCAAATGCCACATGAGATCAAATTGTAAAAATATCTATGACCACGTCATTCGATGCCTCAGCATCCACTCTGACCATAGCATAGAGATACGAGTTGGTCCCCATTACCCTGAAGAACGTTACCACTAGCAACATGTGGAGCGACCTTAGCTGGTTGAGCTGTAATCTGAGTGTTACCAATATGCCTTGGACACAAACCTGTGTTGATATCCATTAAAGGCTGATGTGCAATACATATTTGGGTTTTTATATAGTCCAAATACTACAATCCAGTTGGCTCGTTGATGCATTCTGCTCTGAATTTCTTTTTCCAGCAACTATTGAATGCAAATCAGTCATACATGGGAAGTTTCTGAGAGGGCATGGTCTGCATTCGTTTTATTAACATTACTAAAGTGCTTAGCCTTTGGGACACATTCAATATAGCTGTGCAAGGATTTTAGTTTAATAGCTGTGCAAAAAGAAATGTCATTCAAAACCTTTTTTTGTTTTGAATGACATTTCTTTTTGCAGGTAAGCAATTTAATGTAACCAGCTAATGCTATTAAATATATATATTTTTTAAATAGGTAACTTTGCTATTAACTAGAATTTTTGCACAACTATATTGAATGTGTCCCAAAGGCTAAGCACTTCAGTAATGTCAATCAAAAGTTTTGTGAACCATGCTTTCTTGGATACGAACCATGTCCAAATGATTTGAATTTCTAAAAAAGCAATAAACTAATGTAGAGTTGAATGCATCAAGGAGCTCAGTAGATTGCCGATTTGGCTATATAAAAGCCCAAATATATACTGCACATCTGCCTTTTAATGGATATCAGCACAGGTTTGTGGCCTATTTCAAGCTTACTCTCACCCTCTCTGGTCTATTCCCATGAAATCAAGTGCCATGTTCCTCTCTCTCATTCATAATTTTTTTCTTGTTTCGTGAAATGAAAGACACAAACGTATGTCTTTCCAGTTATCAAAAGAGGATCAGTTTAGTTTGAATTTTGTGAGTTCAATTGGATTAGGATGGAATTTCGCTGTGAAAAGCATACTTTCCAAAATTTTGACAAATCTCATTTTGTTTTTGGGGATTTCCGCAGGACCCTTTTCCTTTTGTTAAGATTTCTGTTTTTATTCTCAGATCTCATGGATAAATTTTTCTTATCTAAAAAGAAAACTTTGAGTTCTTGGAAATACCTGCTTTACCCGAAAAACCAACAATTCATATTCGAGAGGTTTAGAATGGCAATCTGGAACTCTTGTAGCAATAACAACTACCATTACAAACCTGAAGGGTAACATGGACTTGTTAAGGTTGATTCAGTTGGGTTTCTTTACTTTTTTTCTCATTTCTCAGACAAGTTAGCTGTAGAAGACAGGTTGTTCACCTTATTTACTATAGGTCTGTTAGCATTTGCACTACTCCATTAGCTTAAGTATTTTAGGTTCAGCCCAGACCAAATGTGTTCACTTTGAACAAACATAAAGGCACATTTATGCTTAGTGTTATATATCAAAAACCAAAATACACCTAACTCTTTACTGAAGGGAGTCTGGGACTATTTTGGGGTTTTGCACTTGAAATTTGTAATGCCTTCCTACTGGAGATAATTATCACTTTGGTCATGTATAGGAGTATTATTTTTCTTGGAATACATCCTTCTGATAATTTCACGTTTTCTCGGAAAAGGCCTTCTTGCTAAATTGCCACTGTGTCTCTCTGTCATAATACACTTTAGGGAAAAGGCATTTTGAGATGTACTACTTTGCAATGTCAGGGTATAAGATATAGTTCTCGCTTCTCGGTCATCTTTCTCCTGATGCTTTTTATATGTTTTTAATTATCTGATGTGTCCAGTTAAATGTTCTACAGTTGGTGTTGAAGATGTCTTCAGCTCAAGATCCTTTTTATATTGTCAAGGAGGAAATTCAAGAATCTGTAAGTTCATCTACTTCTATCTAGTTATGTTCTAATAATCTTGAAGTGAAGTAAATCTTATTCGTCTAAGATTTGTTTTTTTTATTAGTGTGTTGTTCTTATTCTTGCATGGGTGATAGATTCATGAAGGGTTGATGGTGTTTCCTGTCATGTATCTATCTCCATCTCTCTCGACATTCTGGGGAGGGGGTGAGTAATGTGTTTATGAGATAAAGTAGAATTCTTCTAGACTAAGGTTTAAAATCAAGTGCTCCAGTAACAGCTAACAGGTAAGCAAGCTGGTTTTGTGATTTTCTGAGGCTATTGTCTATTATCATAGAAGAAATAAAAAAGCAAGCGGAACAAACTAAGAAATTTCATCTCTTTTACTGTTAAGAAAAAATAAACTAAGACTTCCCTTGCTGGTAGAATCTGTTGGATCTCATCTGTGATCAAGTTTGTTGACTACTCAAACTAACTCTTAATATTCCTGCTTGGTTAGATTGACAAGCTCTTGTCCACGTTTCATCAATGGGAGCAAACTTCTGCCGGAAGTAGTGAGCAAGTACATCTTACCAAAGAACTTCTTGCTTCATCTGAGAGCATTGAGTGGCAGGTATGTGCGAACACGTAGCTCCTTGAAACTTGATTAATTGATACTTATCACTGTTTGGTCTGTAAAATTCTCATTTTATGTCTTCCTGATTGCCTGCACTGTACGTGAATGAATTAACAACAATTTTGAATAGCCAGATACAATTGCATGTTTGATGTGTTGCACCTGTCTTAAGTTCAGTCTATGAATTTGTACTGTCCAATCTGTCGGCTTTAGTACTTGGGGAAAAATGTTCTTCTTTCAGTGAACAATAGCAACATACCCAGAGTTGTTCTTCTGTCAATGTGATTTGATATTGATCTACTGCAGCTATGACTTACTTCATATCCTTATATCAATGCTGAATTCCTGTTTTCTTGATGAGAAGGTGGATGAATTGGACAAAACAATTGATGTTGCAGCAAGAGATCCTTCTTGGTATGGTATTAATGATATTGAGCTTGATAAGAGAAGAAGATGGACCAGCAATGCCCGCGCTCAAGTATAACTGATTCTGTTGATGCCAAATATATATTCTTTTGTTCCTTGGTTCCTTAAAATAAAAAATGATTTCAAATTGCCTTTAACCAGGTGGGAAGCATGAAGAAAGCTGTAGTAGCTGGAAAACAATCAAATGGGACAAGTACATCTAATCTGAGTGGGATGCGGCGAGAACTGTTGAGATTGCCAGATTCTGATCAGAAAGAGAGATCCAATGCATACAATGCCCGAGATAATGATGACTTCATATCATCAGAATCAGATAGACAATTACTTCTTATGAGGTAATATTCCCTCCATTTCTTTGCATCTATCCTTGTTTGTCATGTTTTTATTACCAATTGATTTTTGTTCCAATCTCATTGAAAATCTTGCACGCACCTATCCATTTATCTTTCTGAGACATCTTAATGTTTTCTCAATCTTTACTGTGGAATCCTAGCCTTTGATTTTATTTATGTGGGGATGATGATATGTATCATCAACCTCTCTAAGATCTTTATGTCATCGTCATAACCATTCTGCCATGTCTTTTTAGCTTTCTGAGTTTGTCTACTCAACTTCATTTATCATGGAATAGTATATTGACTACCCTTTAGTACCTGTTATTAAAGGTGTTAGCTGTATAATTTTGCCAGCACTAAAATTATGTTGAGAAGACTTCAATTAATCTAGAATTTAGAGGATGTAGCATAATCTTGAATCTATTTGATATGGTACTATGGCATTTTTATAGGTTTTAAATTTAACTTTCAAAAAGCCTATTTTCTGGATCGTTCACTTCTAACCTAAGTTGCTCGGACACGGGTGTGGGTGTCCGATACGGGTGCGGATCTAAAGGTCGGATCCTTCATGATCTAATTTTTAAGATTCGGGGATATGGATCCATGTATGGATACGGGTGCGGGGATTCGCCTAAAAATAATTAAAATATCTAAAATTGGAGTTACAAAACCTAAATTATGAGATATCATGTGGAGAACTTGAGGAGAATCTTCCAAAGGAAAAGGAGTGACATAGAAATCTCTGTATAAAAGGTATTCCATTTCCTTCAATTTCACCTTAGCTTTTGTGTTGATTACAGAAATCATTAAAATTGTCCGGACTTTCCCCATCGATTTTGTCAAAGTACCCAAAATAGATTGACCAAATTGGACACGAATCCCACACCCACACCCACACCCACACCCGACACGGGTGCGGCACCAAAAGTGAAGAGTCCGAGTAACATAGCTTCTAACAACAGATTGGATGTCCTGTGCAGGCAACAGGATGAAGAACTAGACGAGCTTAGTGCCAGCGTAGTCAGAATTGGAGATGTTGGGCTCACCATACATGATGAACTTCTTGCACATGTAAGTGCTACCACCTGCTTAATCAGTTCCTTGAATTTCTCGTCACTCAACAAATTGCAGCTGCTTAAACTCCTCTGAAGCAAAATGTAGTTAAAATCAATATACGTTCCTTGCAGGAGAAGATCTTAAGTGAGTTGGACACGGAGATGGACAGTACATCCAATCGTCTGGATTTCGTTCAGGTAACTGCAAAGTTTTTCTCTAGTTTTCAAATTTCTAAATCAGCTGCATCAACAAAAAAACTTTTATTTATCGCTGTTATAGTAATCTTATCGCATAGAAACCACAATTTGTTGCAGAAAAAGATTGGCATGGTAATGAAGAAGGCGAGCGCCAAGGGACAGATGATGATGATTTGTTTTCTGATAGTTTTATTTATTGTTCTTTTCGTTCTGGTTTTCTTGACCTAGTTAGCATACTTTGTTTTCTTATAATTTTGTTCAATTCATTCTGGTTTTGTCTACCCAGTTTATTATGTACGTATTGTTATGGAAGAAACTGGCTGTCTACAGCATATACATAAATGAATTGGAAATCTTGGCATTGACACTTCTACAAATGCTTTCTTTTTGGGTTGAGCATTTTTAAGTGTGTTACATTATAATGTATATTTTTTATTGGATTCTTTGTTTTTTTATACTAAAAATGGGATGAATAGAGTAAAATTTTAAAATTGGATTCGACTTTCAAACTCAAAATAATAATGTTAGAAGATGAAAGTCGTGAATACTGATGTGGATGTGTGGGCATACTTAGAGGTAGATAAGATGAGGGAAGCGAAGCTAAGATAATTTGAGTATGTAAAAAGAAGTGTAATTGCCTCGCTCGCGAGAGGAAGTGTTGGAGGTTGGCAATGGTGGGCGAGGAGAGCAAGTGTGAGAGGTTTGCAATGCCGGGCGACATGAGAGGTAGTGGCATATCAAAAAAGTATCAAAAAAAGGTGATTAGAAAGAATATAACACGTCTTAAGTTTATCGAGGACATGACTTTAGAGAGGAAGGTTTAGGGTCGCAGACCGACAATTTAGCATTATTTCGCTCTTACAAATAAATAGGATAATCTTTGACTAATTGTGATAAAAGATTTTATTATAGGTCAAAAAATATAATTTTCATAAGGTATCTGCACAAAAGTCCTCAAAAATCATGACAATTTATATGTGTGGAACATGTTTTTATAATTGAATTAGTTAAATGAGATAAGCATTCCTCTCATTTATATCTTTTTCTTTATTGGTGTTTTATAATTTAACCACATTACTTAATACTTTTTTCATCTCAAAATATTAATCGTAATTTTTAAAACTATGTATGCAAAATTATTTGTCATTTTAGATATCCATGATAAAACTAATTATTTATTTCCATTTTATTTTTTATAGTAATTGTTCTTGAAAAATTACAAATACCTCAAAAGAGTAAAACTTTGTTTGAATTAACTTATTTTAAACGTTTATTAAGTCAGAATAATAAAAGAAAAGCATTTAATTGATGATACACTTAATTAAGAAAATAGAATGGGATCATGTTTAACGTTGGATAGCACACTAGTATTCCCTCCATCCAACAATAGTTATCCATTATACTATTTTGGGATGTTCAACAATATTTGTTCATTTTATAAAATCAATGAATAATTTCACATTTAGTTCCTAATTTACTCTTATCATTAATTAGGGATAAGGGTCTGAAAAATACCCCAACTTTGGTCGGATTTGCTGTTGCGATACTAAACTTTCATAAGGACCTATTACCTCCCTAGACTATTTAATATCGTATTTTTTACCCCCTGAACTATTTAATAGTGTATTTTAAAGGTATATATGTGTCCACGTGGACACATTACTATTTATAATTTTA
This sequence comes from Solanum lignicaule, assembly GCA_029582545.1. Lineage (NCBI taxonomy): Eukaryota > Viridiplantae > Streptophyta > Magnoliopsida > Solanales > Solanaceae > Solanum > Solanum lignicaule. The sequence continues at coordinate 23,786 of JAJOOF010002818.1, forward strand.
CATTATTTTTTATGTCCACTTGGGCAAATATATATGTTTAAAATACGGTATTAAATAGTCTAGGGAGGTAATAGGTTCTCATGAAAGTTTAGTATCGCAACAACAAATCCGACCAAAGTTGAGATATTTTTCAGACCCTTATCCCCATTAATTATAGATATTTTTTAATTATAATTTTCAAGACATTATATTTATTATGATTTAAATGATAATATAGTAAAATTACATTTTTTTAATTTTTTTTTTAAAATTGTACAAAATCAATAATAAACAAGTATCGTTAAACAAATGGAGTACAGATTATAAGGTATAAATTCAAAACATCACTTTCATTAATTGAAATTAAAATTGAAGATACCACCGACCTCGTAAATCTCAAATTCATTCTTTTTTTCTTGTAGATAAGATCACCCATCCTCTTTGTTGGCCTCCATCACCATCAACATTTCTTTTCATGCACATAAATTTCTCACCCCCACTCCACACACAACACATGAGGTGGGGTTATAATTAAATTAATGAGTTCGATAAAATTTAATAATTTAGATTTATAACTTATATACATATTTTAAAAAGTTTATTGAATATATATTTAAAAAAATGAATTTGGATGTCATCAATTTAGGAGGACTAGTATCACCTGGACTGATTTTATATTTAAGAGGTAAAGTTAAAATAGGTATATACTCGATCTTTTTTAAAGTTCATTTTAATTAATAGAATTCTATTGAATATGTTATTATTATTATTATTATTATTATTATTATTATTATTATTATTATTATTATTATTATTATTATTATTATTATTATTATTGTTGTTGTTGAAGTAATAAATATGCATTTAGTTAAATGATTTCTCTTTCAAATTGACTACCTTTTTATTTTTATCATTTAGATAAGTTGATTTTTCCTTATTAATCAAATTATGTCTAGTGATACATAAATTATTTACACAACTTAAATTTATGCCTCAACATAAAATTGTCTTGACGGATAAAATTTAAAGATAGACATAAAATAGGAGCAAAAGTATGGATGACACATGAATATGACCTCTAATTTGACAAAAAAATATATTAAAAATATACTATTGAATATTTGAATGTGTAACAAAGTTTATAGTATAGTCCATCCTGAAATTAAACAATTGTTTGCTATATCTTGGACAATATGAACCTTAATATTGAATGGTTATGGATATTATCTTTTGACTATAAAAAGGACCCACAACAAGAAATATATAATATTCAGCAAAAATAAATATTTCTGATTTTCCTTATCCTTCCATACGTGAAATTTATTTTAATTTGTTTGTTATACTTTAATTTAATATGAACAGAAAACACAATAAAATGATGAAATAAAGAAGAATGAATAGGAGGGATCGAAGGAAGGACGGACAAATTTTTATTGTGTTTAGTTAACTATTTTATTGACTTATTAAAAAAAATTAAAAAAAACTTTTAAATCTTATATCTTTATATTAAAGTATGTCGAATGTATTAAAATGTCAATTAATCTTATGGTCTGAAAAGTTAAAACTTATGACTAGAGATCTCGAGTTCAAGCCTTAGACATGAAAAAATTCTTAATAGAGAGTACTTTCCTCTGAGTGGAGATCTATGCGGTGCAAATTTAAAATAGTCGGGCTCTCAATACAAATATTAAACACCGAGCGAAAAATTGAAACAAAAAACTAAAAGATTAAAACAGATTAAAAAGTAAAATAGGACAAATAAATTAAAATGCTTTTTTTTTTCCATAGAGCCACATAAACATTATTATAGTAATATTGACAATATCTACATGGTGTTATTATATAAAAATAATGAGAGGGGAAAAAATACTAGTAGAGACTAGAGATTAGAGAGAAGGAAAAAACATATTTTGATTGTAAAGATTGAAGAAGATTCCAAAAAGAGTAGCATCACTCATCACTGTATATGATTTTTTAAGCCAACCAAAAAGTTTGGTGGAAGTTGATGAGAAAAAACACTTCTTTTTTTGGGAACTTGAAAGTGATTTAAAAGACTTTTTGATGCTTGTATAAAAGTAGAAAATATAGAGAGGATTTTCTTGGTAAGTATATCAAGTTGAGAAATTTTTAGGATTCTGTATGTAATTTTCTTTTTCATTTCTTGGGTAAAAGGTGAGTTTTTTTTTAAAAAAATTATTTTGTGGGGTGGGGGGGTGGGGGGGGGGGTGGAAGGGGTTTAGTTTAGCTTCTTATGGGATGTGTGTAAATTGTATATTGCTAGCAATTTGTTGGTATCTTTCTGATTTTGGTGTATTTGCTTTGATTTGTGAGCCAGTTCAGTTCTTGAATTTGAGATGAAATATAGAAAAGATTGCAACTTTGGATTGGATTTTTGATTTGTCATCTGAAATTACTGGTGGGGTTGTGTTTATTTTCAAGAATCATTGATTTTGAGATGAAATGTATAAAAGATTGCAACTTTGGATTGGTTTTTTGATTTGTCACCTGAAATTACTGGTGGGGTTGTGTTTATTTTCAAGAATCATTGATTTCTGCTGCTAATTTTGCAAGATTATCTTTTTATTCAATTTTGATGTCACTTCTTAGTTTAGCTAATTTTGATGAAATGAAGAAAAGATTTGAACTTTGGATTGGTTTTTTGATTTGTCATCTAAAATAACTGGTGGGGTTGTGTTTAATTTCAAGAATCTTTGATTTTCTGCTGCTAATTCATAGCCTTGTTTGCAAGATTCTATTTTTATCCAATTTTGATGCCATTTTTTAGTTTAGCTAACTTGTATGACTAAGTCTCATATGAAGTGTTTTTTCAATGACCTCTTCTATTGTTTTTGGTCTTTCTAGCCTTTTAGGCATAATTATCTCAACTAAGTTTGGTTTTTTTAGCAGCCTTGTCATAATTTTGCTTGGTTAAAAATATATTTGATCCTATCAGAAAGTATATAACTAAATTTGGATCCCTTATTTTAGATAATTTAATTTAATTGTATGCCCAAAATTCTGTTCCTAAAATCTTGGTCTGTTTGTTTTCTGGAACCTTTATATTGTGTGTGTTTTGTGGAATAAAATCTCTCTTTTTGCATTTCCATTGTTGTTCTCTCCATGTTTTGCCTGTATGATTCTCTGATCAGAGATGTTTGATAATGGAACAGGGTTCTTTGGCCTACGTAGGTCCCGATTCATGGTTCGATTATGTCCTTATATCGGTGTCTGGTGAAGGATTCTGTTGAGGATTAAACATGGAGAATGGTCATGAATCACTCAGCAATGGAAAACCAGCTGATCCTGGTCTCCAAATTATTAGGCACCCCTCTTACCAATCATCTTGTGGTAAATTATTGTTATCTTGGTTAGATATAAGAGTTTTCTATATTAGAGTCAGCAATTTTATGGTAGATGATTCCACCCCGGAATATCTTACTCTCAACCACATTCCTCTAAGTCCCGATACATTGCTTGAAGTTAATGGAACAAGATGTTCCATGTATTCAGAAGGAGCATCTTGTCTCCTTCGAAGGGATCGGGTTGATAAGAAATCCGAAGAAGCTACATTTGTGAGCACGGATACTATAAGGTTGACAGGAAGTGTGAAATTTGAGGTTTTCAATAAAGATGATCTTGTGCTCTCGGGGTTTTTAGAGATGTCGAATAGTAATGGTTTTGTTGGGGAGTCTAAAAGCAGTAGCAGGAGATGGAACATGGATTGTGAATCGGTGATGAATGCTGGCACTGGTTTCCTGAAGGGTAAACAAATTATGGATTCTGAATCATTATCACCAACAATTGAAGTCTTTATTACTGGTTGCTTCTCCGGGACACCTATCATCTTGACCAAGAGTTTGCAGCTCAATCATCGGAAGAAGCACAACAGGAAGGGTATGTTACACTCAATCCCGGAGCATGAAACAGATGAACAGCAGAAAGATGTCTCATCTGAACTTGATCTGCAGGTATAATTGGTAGTTCAGCACCTTTTTTCGAGGTCTATTTGGTGTACTGATTTGTTTTCCAAATTCTATAATGCGTATCAAAATGCAAAAACAGCTGATAGGGCACATCCTTTTTCTTTTTTTTGATGACAAGGAAACCCGCAGCCGCTACCCTTTGGGTGCGCACAGGGTAAAACCCCCGCTCCTATGCAATAGCTCGCAAACCACATAGGAGAGGTCTCGACCCAGAAGGCAAACCCCTTGCTTTCGCTGGCAAGGGGTTTCGAACTTGAGACCTCCAACATGGAAGTCCTAAGCTCCAACTAATTGAATAACCACTGGTACCTTTAAATGTACAGACTGAATCAATTAACAAACCTCAAAATGCTTGCATATATACTTTTGCGTACATTAAGGACCATTAATTTTAGTAAATATTATGAAGATAACCGTTAGTCACTTAGTTGTAGTGTTTAGGACAAAAATAATCACTTTTTGCATACATTAAGGATTATCTAGGGTAGTGTACATATTAAGAACCAAAATAGTCCACCCTATACCTTAAGGACCAACAACAACAACATACCCAATGTAATCCGACAAAGTGGGGTCTAGGGAGGGTAGAGTGTACGCAGACCTTAACCCCACCTCAAAGATAGAGGGGTTGTTTCCGATAGTCCCTCGGTTCAAGAAGAAAAACAGTTCAAAGCAGTCCAAGAAAAGAAGTAATGCAAGAAACAACAGATACTAACAATCGCATCTAGCTTTATTCATGCTTCATATCTTTCTTTTTCTTTTTTTTGGATAAAGTTGTTCATGCTTCGTATGATGAAACATGTTTCTGTGTTACATCATACCTAAAGGCCTGTATCTTTTAGAATCTTATCCTAATCAGTGTCATTGGTATGGGATAAAAACATACCTTCAGATGATTCTTTAATATTAAATTTATGTGTCTCCCATGTTACATTGTTCCTAAGTCTACAAGATCTTGATGTGTGGGGTCATTATCCTTTTTCTTTATTTGAAGGAATTGGAAATTGTTTTTTACAAAAAGTAGCACAAAGGAGGTGCTACTATTCAGATTTTTTTTTTAAATAATCCCTAATTTGAATTGTAGGGAACTAGTAAAGCTTATTAGAATGTCTACAGTGTTCACATTTTTAAGATCATACCAAGATGCAATAGAATACAGATTTTTCAGTTTAGTGGTAAGGATAAGACACCGTCTCCAGTTCCACAACACATGTGATGGAATAGTACTCCAGATCTTCCGATTCATTTGCTTCTGTTTCATTCGTAGCCGGTCTAACTTGTGTGAATGACCACCTGAAACAAAATTTCAAAGAAAGTGAAGGAAAAAAAATCCCATGTTAGTAGTACAATAGATATGTTTTTTTAATTATCCCATGTCTATCTGTTCCTTATAATGTTGTCTGTGCCATGCATAATATCTTGGACATCAATTATCCTATGTGAGAAGATTGGAAAAGGAAACAGAAGGCCCTCCCCCAATCCTTTAGGATCCTCCTTTTTACGGATCCGAAAGAAGTGGTGGTGGTTTGTATTAAAAAGAAATATTATCATTTGCTACCTATGAATACCGGCAAACAGTTTAAAATGCTATAATGGATGAGTACTCTATGAATACTGGCGAAAATTAAAAAATGCTAGAACAGACGACTATTGCTTCCTGAAATTTTTTATGGCTTTTGCCATGAAATTTTTCAAAAGAATTTAAGAAATCCTTAGCTTTCCACTTGCTATAACAACCTTGTAGAGATTTGTTCTTTTCTTTTGTAATGTCTTACGCGTGATAGAGGACTAGTATAATGTTTCTGTTGACTGTATTGTAGGCCTATTATGCTGCTTTAGTTTTGAAGTTGAAAAGGGAAAGGATGTTTATGTTTGCCTCACTTTCAGATTTTTAAGTTCCCTTTGTCAATTCTTCATTCGATTTTCACAGACGGTTGCCGGCTTTTAGCATTTCTTAATTTCTATATTTGGAAAAGTGGATCTTTCAATCATAACTAGTCCAAGAATTTTCACAGCTTCTGAACTTCATTGTGTGTTTACAGGTTACAGAGTATAGAAAGTATGAACTAGAAAGTGAAGAAGACTACAACATGTATTGGAGACAAACGGAATATATGGATGGTGAAGATGGGGAACTATCCTGGTTCAATGCTGGGGTCCGTGTTGGTGTAGGGATCGGCCTTGGCATTTGCGTAGGAGTTGGAATAGGAGTTGGCCTGTTAGTCCGCACCTACCAGACTACTACGCGGAACTTCAGAAGGCTTGTGTGATTATGTAGCGGTAGCTGCATTTGTTTTTGCATAGACCAAACGGCTAACAACAGATATATGCTTGTCTTGAGAGTGAATTCTGCTCGGTAGACAGTTTCAGTGTAGCTAACCATCATACATTTTCGTGTTTAACTTACTTCCTGTTAGCTTTTCGTCTTCCCTTGCCCCATCCCCGTCCCCGTGTTAAGTCTCTTTGGTACCCCCTTGTTGTGTTGGATTTAGGTGTGCAACTTCTTACTGTTGTAGATGTTCCATTCTGTTGCTGAGATGTGTCCAAGGCTACAAAAATATATAATCATTTGGTATAATTTTTGTGTTAAACTTTTTGGACTAGTAGTTCAATGTAATTTTGTTCTTTTTGTAAACTCTTCCATCTGATAAATTGATGATTTGGTGCAAGTGCCTAGGAAGCAGTAATTATATATTGTTTGATGTTTTACATTTGACAACCAGTATTATGAAACGCAATCCAAAAAATCTCTAAGGTCCGTTGTTAAACTCCAAAGCGTAGGCTTTAATAAGAAAGGCGCAAAATGAGAAAAATAATAAAGAAAAATATCAATTGTGTAGTGTTGACTTTTTAGGATTGTGTGAATTGGCAAGGAGTCTTAATGCATGCACGTAAAGCTAGGTGAAGCGTTCAAGTTTTTGCATCTTGCTAAGTAATTCAATGGATGAATACTTATTGGCTTCTCAAATTACATTATCAAAACTTTACTGCTGCTCCAAGGCTCCCCTTCTGATATATAACATGTCACTTTATTATATAAGTGTATTGATTATCAAACATCCTACTTCTGCATTCCTTAAATTATTCGATCATGCAATACTATTTAATAAAAAGAAAACACTCAAGAAATGGATTTGCGTTACGATGGAGGAGTAATAAGAAGTAAGTCTTGAAGTAGGCATTATTTTCCTTCTTTTATCAAGGATGTGTCCAGATTGTGCACACCTCGACTACTTCACCCAAAACGGTTAATTTCTATCTTCTACCACCATAAGGTACCAGATAACTCTGTCAAACAAAGGACTTAAATAGATAAAAAGTAATCACCTAGTGTTTATTGCCTAATATTTAAAATACAAATTTTTAACATCTTACATTTGTTATATCAAAGCAAAGCATCTAACAAAGTTTAAGTAACTCTAGCAAAAGCATCTAAACTTTGACTGGTGGAGCAAGACACTCAGTCTTTGGAGCAACCTCAGGTGCAGAGTAGCCATTAGTTTCAGTGTGGTGTTTGTCAAAACTCCAAAACTTTGCAGCTTTCACATCATCTTGAACCATTTGCCTTGAGAACTCTTCATGATCATACTTCAAATTTGCTTTTCCTCCTAATTCAGTTGGTAAATTATCCATGTCAAAATATGACTTCATCAATTCTACACTGTCCTTGTTCTTTGGATAAACAAATTTGACCTTCTGCATTGTTTTGGGATCCAGAAAATACTTGACTATCTGGAACAAGAAGAGAAAAAAATCAGCATTAATAAAAGGTGTAAGACGAAGGGAGAGCCTCGGAGCAATGGTAAAGTTATCACAGTGTGACCTTAGGTCACAGATTCGAGCTGTGGAATCAGTTGCAACCGATGCACGCACCAGCATAGGTTGCCTACATGATGTATCACACACTTTGGAGTGCAGCGTGAACGCATGATGCTTTGTGCACCAGGCTGCCTTCCCTGAAGTAACTATGGTTGGTTGATGGTTGAATAAAATACATAGTAGAACCATATAATAGCACATGGTTCGATATGAACGGGTAAACCAACAAGTCAGTGACTGAAAAAGGAGATTAAGTGTGTTTGGTATGGAGGAACACATTTTTGAAAAAATATAAGAAAACAAGTTCCTTAAAAACGAGAAAAATGACTTCTTTGGTGTAAATAGAGAAAACAAGTTTCATAAGTGGCGTTCCATGTTGCTTGTTTCCTCCCCAACCCCTAACACACTCCACCCATTCATAAGCTTTGGCCTTTAAAATAGTTAACACAATGCAATTAACAAGGGTGAGAACACTTAGATAAATGATCACAAGTTTTGCTTGGTTTTTGTTAGATCAAGTAACAGGTAAGAGGTGAAAGAAAAAGATAAGATTCAGATCAAACCTTCCAAAATGCTTCAAAAATCCGCGGAGGGTTGTACAGAAATGCTACAGCAAGTCTTTCAGGGTAGTGATTCTGCAAAATATTGACAGTCTCGCGAGCAGATTTGATAGGAACATTGTTGGTTAAAGACCATCCTGTGAAGTCTATCAACCATGACATTTGCTCTTGGTCTTGTGGAAGATTAAGAATTGCATTCTCTATCAGATACACTAAATGCCTCATCTGGTTGTCTAGTGCTGTCGTGTTCTGCAGAATGTAAGCGAAAACCATGAAACCAATTCAAGAATTTTCAGCAGTTATCGTAACACAGACTTTGAAGACTTTAGAGTAGGTATCTTATGTTACCTGCATTCCTGGTCTCAAGATAAGAACAGTCCTCCCATGACGGTCATGAAAATTTGCTCTATAAGCCTTCCCGGTCTCACCTTCAATTGCAACTTCATGCTGTCAAAGTGCAAATTATATGTTCAGCAGATGCAAAAGTACTTTTTAGGGACACAAAAATCTACAGAGGTCCTGCATATGGGAAGGCAGAACACTCGAAGATATACATATTCAGAAAACCGTCTAGTACCAACAAGATGAATTATGACAA